>UYYF01000163.1:0-32388 GCA_900618365.1 Thelazia callipaeda
GTTGCGTTTGTGGAAGTTCGTTATGATCCGATCCCATCCCAAGTCATTACATACGGAATTATTTTGGTCCTGCCTTTTAACTATGACCCAAGCTTACTAGCAATTAGGTCATATTTTCGCTTTTCCTCGATCTCAACTGCTGTCAATCTGTTCCGACTAGCGATCCCAGTCTCGAATCTGGATTACTTGACGTCGTTTCTTATTGTGTATCATGATATCCGATCAATCCTCACTTATCTTTGTAGCTGTTCTCACTTGAATAACGATTCTCATTTCCATGTTCTCATTGGCAAGGATTTCCTCAACGGAGTGGCTCCGCATGCGTTGGAATGCTGTCAGACCATACTTCTTGCAGAGTCCCAAGTGGATGCATTGTAGGACCTCATTATGTTTTCTAGTATAGTCATGATGTAACATTTTTTCGCACTGCCTTGCTAGATGGTCCACTGTCTTCACACGTTCCCCACAATGTTGGCAGATACTTTTCTCACCTAAAACATATTTCTATCTTGGAGATAACAGTATCGTGCCTCATCTTGCGGGGTAATGTTTCCGTATCGAAGCCATTTTGTTAAATCAACTATGGACGAGATTTTGTTCGTCCGCATCTTGTATAGCTTTGCATGGTGGGTTTTCTTTTTTATTTCGCTATACAAGAACGCCTCCTGCGCTGTTGATACGTTTTCAACGGTACAATTTCCTACGAGTTTGTACGTAGTCCTTAGATAGGGTACAATAATTGCCAGGTACGTGTTATGAGCTTTCTCTTGCTTCAGAATTGCTGCTCTTCTGGTACAAATGGGTGCGGTATCTACAAGAGCAACAATATACATATATATAGATATATTGGTGCAAATAAGTATTTAATAAAAAGGAAATAACAAAAAAATTTCAAAATTCTTTTGAATTCAACCAATTACTTGTTTGTAGACATAGCGAAGCAATACAATGTCTCGCATTCAGTCCTCTATCATGTCATCTTCTTAGCTGCGCGATTTCCGATTTCGGTAATTGTTTTGAGAAATTACTTTTTCATATGATATTTGATTACTTCAATTAACAGCGCAATTGGTCTGGACATGTTAAAGTAACTGAAAGAAATTAGTGTTAGCTGACAAAAACATAATTCTCATGATGAAGTTCAATTATTTTCTTTCCTAAGAATAAACTGATATATACACCTACAAGCCTTCTTGTTCATTACTTTAGAAATTTCTAAACAGCATTAAATAATTTATGAATACTAGCTATTATTTTTTTAAAGGCCTGTGGACACAATTAGAGAAAAGTGTTAGGAAACAGCGCACAACAAGTCGTTGTTCTTGTTGTGCATGGAGCTGTGATGGTCAATTTTATGCGATTGGGATGTTTGATGGTACGGTATCTCTGCGTTCTGCCGAGGTAAATCATTTCATTTAAAAAATTTTTGTCTGAATTATTATGTTTAGTTCTATTGTTGCATTTTTTTATTATGTACTGTACTTTGGGTTAGAATGGAGAAGAAGTGAAAAAGATTGTACGGCCAGCCGGTGAACCCATTTGGGCTCTGACATTTGCTCCGATTCGAAGTAATACGTGAGCGATTTGCATATTTTGTGAAAATAATTTTCCTTGAAATTCATGGCAGTGGAAAATCAGCGTCAGTCAGAAAAAATCAGACCTGAATATTGCAAATGCAAAAATGTAAAAGTCTACTGCTTAGTCCTTACGAATAATTACAAGCTAAGTGAAATAAATTATTAGTGCTTCTTCAATTTTGACTGTGATGAAGTGTTTTTTAAATTTGTAAGATGAAGCGCATTTTCTTAATTCTCCTAACTCATGTTAAACAGTGTTTGGGCATTCTTAAATAATTACGAAGAATTTGAAAACAAGGAGTTACGTTTAGCTGTTTCATAGTGTACACATACTGGTATTTTCAGTTCTTCTGATGAACTTTTTGTACTGGTAGATTGGGGACAAACGTTCGCTTCTTACAATTTGCAAGGAAATCAAGTTCAAGTACCAGAAATAAAATACAACTCTCATCTTAAATCAAGCTCCTATTCTTTTTTGTTTTTTCAAATTTTCACATGTCAATATGAATGGGACAATCAATTATACAAACTTCCAGCTTATGCGGGAAGGAAAACTCGGGTACGATCCAACTGCAGTTGAATATTTTAACTACGGCCAGTTTTTGGTTGTTTGTGGTTCAAATCGTCAAGTTACTCTTTATAGTCGTAAAGGTACATTGCTGTTTAAGTAAGAAAGTAGCATATTTTGCGTAAATATTAATTAAAGATAATATTACATTCTATCTCAACTTCGAAAATAGTATTAGTTAGTCTTGTGTTTCTTATTTGGATCTTGTGACACTTTCTACACATAAATTAGTGACTGTTCCAGGAGTTAACTTAGGAACTATTGCACAAATGGATACATGGGTATGGAGTGTTCGAGCTCGACCCAATGTTAATTCCATTGTAGGCTAGTGTTAATTGCTACGCCTTTTTTCTTTCATTTGATTCGTAATGGAACAAATTATAAAGCTTCTTCTTCTGCAGTTGGTTGTGTTGATGGTACTTTGGCTTCTTATCGACTAATGTTTAGTACTGTTCACGGATTACACAAAGTTAGTTATTCAGAAAGTCGATTAAATGAATTGATTTTTTTGCTAAAATCTACATGGTTTTTCGTAAGCCTTAAATGCCAAAATTTTTGCTTAGGAACGTTATGCTTACCGTGAAAATATGACTGACGTGGTGGTACAACATCTTGAAAATCAAACGTCTGTTGTAATTCAATGCAGTGACTTGGTTCGTAAAGTTGCAGTTTATCATAATCAACTTGCAGTACGTCTTCTTCGTCCTTTTTTGTTTTAAAAAAAAATGGTTTCTAAATATTTAAAAGGCATAAAAACTTGTGAATTTCTATATTATAATTTTGCTGTTTTCATTATCTTGGGATTTTAATTGTGACTGCTTTTCCATTGAGGATGAATATTTTTTAATTTTAATTGACATTACTTAGGTGACTCTCTGTATGGTGTTGTTTTTAATGAGGTATATTAATAGTAATTTCACTTTTAAAAATTTAAAGGTTACAGCAAATATCACTTTGTAGTACTTATCAACATTTTAAGTAGTGAAAAATGAAAAGTTGCAAAGCCTAAATTTCACAGCATAAAACAAAATTTGTGTCCTTTAACACTAGACAACATATCCCTTGAAACTTTGGATAACGAGTTTAACTGAAAAAAAAAAGCAGTGAAGTGTATTTATAATAATTTCATAGTAGTCAGAAATCTCTGGTTGGAATTTCATAAAATGTGCTATCTAATCTCGTAAGAAGTTTGGGGAATATTATAGAAAAACTTCATCTGCAGAAAAGATGTTTCAGGTTCAACTTACAGACTGTGTTAAAATTTATCAGCAAGATGTGCAACATGCAGATGGACAATTAGATTATCGTTTAATAGAAACAATAAGCAGTTCTTTCCAATGTTCATTACTTGTTAGTTTCAACAACTACTAATCACGAAAAACTGAACACAGTTTTAATATACTATAATTAATATTGTGTACTGAATTATTTTGCTGAAGAAAGAATTCCTATTTAGGTACTTTGTTCAAAACACTTGATAATCTGCCAGGAAAAACGTCTTCAATGCTATGATCATAAAGGGCTCAAGCAACGAGAATGGATTCTTGAGTCATTGATACGTTACATAAAAGTTATTGGTGGTCCATCAGGACGAGAAGCCATCTTAATTGGTTTACGCAATGGAATTGTATGTTTGTAATAAATCAAAAAATTATACTGATATATTGCTGTCTCATGATAAAATTCTGTAAACAAATTATTTTTAAACTGAAAGCAATATTTGGCTACTAGTTACTCGATTTTTCCATTAAAAGTTCATGAAGAAAACGTAAAATGAAAAGTAAATAAGTTCAGGTCTGTAAAATCTTTGTGGATAATCCATTTCCTATTGATTTACTCTGTTTGAAAAATACCGTCAGGTGCCTTGACATCAGCCATCTAAGGTACGAATTGCTAAAATCCTATTTGATTATGCATAAAACTTGATTTCGTTTGGAACTTTCTTCTTTCTTGCATTAATTGTATAGAGTACCATTAAATTAACTAAATTCCTCATCATACAAAGATTGTGCCTTGAATTTAGAAGGAAGCTTGCAATCGTTGACGGGACTGGAGTGTGCATGACTTTCAGTACGAAAAGTAAACAGCTTCTGTTTCAAGTTAGACGTTATCATCATTAGCACTCTACATTTATAAAACCATTTTTTGCAGTAAAATAGGATTTTGTAGGAGCCGTCATGTAGTAGTGTTGCATGGAATGTTGATCAAGAAAATCTCCTTTGTTATTCTGGTGACGGAACGCTGTGCATTAAAGCGGACAATTTTACACCATATCAACAGCGAATGCAGGTAAAACATTAGCGGAATGTAAACATCTTTATTTTTTTTGCATTGATGAAAAGTTATGGCTTGTGTTTCCTGTCGTGTAATTCATAAAATAGCAGTGGCTAATTATTTGTGAGAAAAGTTTTCAGGGTTTTGTCGTCGGTTTCTCAGGAAAACGTGTTTTTTGCCTGCATATGTTTGCATTAAGCATAATGCAAGTACCTCTCTCTAAACAACTTTATCAATATCTTGAAAAGAAAATGTACCGGTAAGAACTAACCTAAGTGTAGTTATCTTGACAACCTTTTACTGCAGTTATGAAAATACAGTATTTTACACAGCAGTGTATACATCATATCTTTTTGTCGTTTTATAGAGAAGCATACAAACTGGCATCATTAGGAATTACCGAAAGTGATTGGGAAATTCTTGGTCACGATGCATTGCATAGTTTAGAGCTTGAAATAGCTCAAAAAGCCTTTCATAGAACAAAAAACACTCGGTATTTGCAACTGATCTCAGAAATCAAGGTGTTTTATTTATTTCTGTTTGAAAATTTTCCTCTGATCACTTATGCTGATTCTTAATGCAACAAATGCGTATTTTCTTATGAAATGAAGCTTTAGAATATGTTGAAAAAGAATGCAAATGAAAATTTGATCTTGGCTTACATGAAAGCTTATGAAGGGCGGTTTACTGAAGCTGCTGTGCTATTTCAAAATGCTAAAAGTGAGCAGAAGACATTAGAGATGCTCACTGATTTGCGTATGTTCGATCAGGCTCAGGTTCAATAAAATATAAATACATTTGAAGTAATGTCTTAATTGCTTTAACTTCTTGATTTTGCAAAAAAAAAGATGCATGCTTTCAAATTTTAGTTAGATGTTCTCAGCGATCATAATTGCGAAGGTATTTTTTAGTACTTTGAACACTTTGTTTCAGGAATTGCTGTCATCAGCTTCTGGAGAGACGCAAAGAGCAATGATACGGAAGCAAGCTGATTGGGCACAAGATTCGAACCAGCCTCTTTTTGCTACACAAATGTTCATTGCTTCAGGCGATTTCGATAAAGCAGTTAATTTGATGATCGAAAATGACTGGACTGATATGTAATTTTTTTACTTTCAGAATTATACAGATTGTTGAAACAAGTATTGCTGTAGCATTCAGCCTATTCTCATTAAGTTTCGTGGTAAGTATTCGTTTCTAGGCTAATAAATCTTTCTCATCACATTGATGGAAGTAATGTTGATCTGTTGCACACAATCGCAAATTATCTAGGCAGAAAAAACGAATATACGTTAGCATCTCAGTTATACCAATCAATTAATGACATTCGATCTTCGATAAATATGTACGTTGAAGCAAAACTTTGGAATAAAGTAAGTTTTTGTTTTCTGATCGTTATTTGATACTTAACTGGAGTGCTTGTCAAGGACCCGCATTTTCAATTATCTATATTTCACATTCCAAAAATTGATTTATTCCTTACCTGCAGGCATTTTCAATAGCAGCAAAACATCAGGATTATAATGAAGAAGTTTATTTACCATATGCGAGGTGGCTAGCAGAAAAGGATTATTTTGATGAAGCTCAAAAAGGTCTTCTTATCATATTCTTGATACATGTTTCTCATAGCTCAAATCCAAGTTTTAGCATAATAAGCAAGTATATCGTTTACAGCCTATCATATGGCTGGACATGATGTTGAAGCTTTACAAGTGTTGGAGCAGCTGGAGGAAAATGCAGTGAATGAAAATCGCTATTTAGATGCAGGCTATTATAACTGGCTATTAAGTATGAGATTTTTATATCAGTGCTCCTCAGATCGTGAACTGAAATCGAAATCTATAGAATTAGCCCACAAAGCAAACTGCTACTACGCATTCGACGCCATTCATAAATATTTGGTTGTATATACTTGATGATTTTATTATAATAAGTTTTGACATTTTATTATTAATCCTACTAAATCTTTGTCATGCCTGTGCCCTGTGCAGTTTGTTTCCAAACAATACTTTTGAATATTTTAAAAAGCTTGAGCATGGCATATTCATCACTTAGAGATCTAAATATGTCAGTTTGAGTTTTTTGATGTAACTAGTATGCTTTTGGTCTTTTTTAGAATAAAATCATCTGACTTCATTTATGTTTATGGGATTTATAAAAAGTGATTTACGTACTATTGGATTGTATTAAAATGTGGCTAGAGATAATTCAGTTTATAGTTGTGGGATTTATTTATTGAAAAAATCACTACTTCATATGCATCACACGGATGTGAAATTTTTTTTCATTTTTACTGTTTTGATTTTTACAGACTGAGCCATTTACAAGCTGCCCTGCTGAATCTTTAATCAATATTGCTCGTTATTTGGCTTTCCAAACACAAATTTACAAATTATCACGAGTGTGAGTTGTGTAAATTATTAAGGCAACCTTATTATTTTTTTGTTGTACAACTTATGTTGTCAAGGCGACCTTATTTTTGATAAGCTTTTCATATTATCTATCTGTCTAATATACAATCACGTTTCATCAAAGAGCACCACTCTTTGTAGCTCTAATATTGCTTTCACTTCACAAACTAATTATTATTATACAAAATGCAATCATATATTTTCAATTTACGAGTAAAATTTTTGGGCCTTAAAAGAGTAGATTTTAAGATCTAAGCGCGACTTCTGGATTCTTTTAATAAGAAATAGTTAAGTTACTTTGGATAGGTTATCACTGTTGGAAAGGTAATTGGGGATTCTGGATGCCATTGCTTCATTATGTTTTCTTGTTTATGCCAGTACATATTCAAACTATCTTGATATTTCAGCAGTATCTTCTACACTTTGCTAAAGCAAGGTCAAGCATTGGGTGCAAACAAATTAGCGAGATATGCCTTAGAACAATTAGGTTATCTAAAAATTCCAAGATATTTTGAGAAGCTTATCGAGATTGATGCGCTGATGATTAGATCGAAGCCTTTCACAGATGCCGAAGGCTTATTGCCCATGTGTTACAGGTAAAGTACCGTTTAACTTGCAATTCCTTAATTTTTCCGAGTGAAAAGTAATGCTGACGATAAAATCTAACGATTGTTCACTTTTTTTGGCTAGAAATGGGTTTCATATAAATTATCCATGCAGCAATTGCGTTACGGTTTTCACTCTTTAGATGTGGCCTGTCCAATCCTCTAATCGGTAGTAATGAATGTGTGCAGTGCAAAACTCCATTTATTTTATCATTTATAACATTTGGTAAGCTTTTGGCTTTTTATTATGCTTTCAAGCATTTATTGATCAAAATACATTCTTTTATAAGCTTTTTAGTTTCTTCGCTCTCGTAACTATAAATACAAAAAGGAAGACACATTTCTTTGGAAGACTTTGAATACACAATGCACTATTTTTTTAGTTAACTTTTTCTTAGCTAATTTTGAAAGTTTTTAAGAAATTGTATTTCTTAACATTAACAGAAACATTATTTTCTGCTATAAAAATTTTTTCTTACAGAAGTGTTACCTTTAGTAGAATTCACCATCAGCGATGATATAGATTTAGAAGAAGCACGGAGAATAATAAATGCTGAACCACCACTTCATCAAATAGAAGAGAATCCTTTACAGAAACAAGTACGTGAAAAAAAATGATCTTATTCCAGAAAAGATGCACTGATAAACGTAGATGAATAAGCACTTGAAACGAATAATAGTCGTGCATGTAAATCTCAGATTTGTCATGATATAAAGGGAGAAATTTGTCATTACATAAGTCATTAGATAAACCAAGATACGAGAGATTAAAACAATTACAACATTTGATTTGAGTGGTGCGTTAGCTACTTGTTTAAATATTGCTACGAAATTCCTCAACTATTGCAGATGAACATGGAGACGAATAAAATTATAGCGGATCGTGAGACACTGCTTAAGTTAGAAAAGCATCAAGTAATTATTTCTGAATGGCCACCACCTTTCGTTACTCGTTTTTATTACAATGTCATACCAGAGGTCTCAATAACACACTGCAACTCTTGTCATCATGTTTGTAATTTTTAGATTGCTATCCATTTCTTTATACAAAACATACGTTAATCAAGTGATCAATCTCTCTATTCAGTCTTATTTAATATTATGATTAAGTAATTCTACTATCGTCACATTTTTTTTTCTCACACACCAGCTTATTTACAACCCCTATTCTAAATCAAATCGAATGAACAAATATATTTTCTTATACCCTCTTTAAGTACTGACGGTTAACTTGTATTACCTTATTCATTAAATCCATCCTCATATCAAAATAAAATTCTTTTTCTTCCAACCTCTGTAAGTCAGCAGAAACCAATCTTAAGATATGAGGATAGTTTGGCTTGCTTATATGAGATTCAAAAACTAGCGTAAAAATTTTTGTAGCACCGTGGATAACATCATGGTCATTGTAGTCTTTACTCAATAACGTTGTTGTTTCAGATGTTCCAAGCAGATGATTTTGAATTGGCGTGTCTAAAAAGCCGTGGTTGTCCATTTTGTCATACAGTAACAAATAGGAACAGAAATCTAGATTTGGTTAATAACGACAAGAAATCAACCTGATTTCAATATCCCAAAAAAAAGAAACAAAAGCTTGTGCGACTACAGATATTCGTGAGGACTTTAAGCAAGAAACGTACCTTTAATGAAGTATAGAGCTTTTTTGTGAAGTACTGCATAAATTTTTCCCCTCATAATTACTGTTTAAACAAAGAATTGCTGAATTCCAAGACATAAAGAGCAATCAGATAAAATCTGTGAACTTATTCAGCCTCAGATCATTAAAAAAGTATCATCGAAAAATTAAGAACATTCATACTAATCAAATAGATTTAGCATTAATCTATATGGTTTTGTGTTCTGCTAGATCAATCAAGTTTGTTCTCGATCATGCAACTGAATGAGTATAAAATATTTACACATATTCTCAATATTTAAAGAGATGAATGGATATAATGATTAAATGTAACATATCAAATGCAACTGAAACCAGAGTACATGTTGCTGCATATGACACTTACTGCCTGGTCACAAAGACAGTTTAGCAAATCGTATTTTTTGGTGTGCTTTATTGTTGAAAGAATCAGTTCATAGCACACTGCATCGTTTTTGCACGATCACATTCGTTAGTTGGGTTAGATAAGGGGAACAAAGTTAAAAAATTTATTGTTAGTGTGTCATTTATACCTGAATTACATGATGTATTTTTTTATTGGTGAAAGCATCATGATTTTGGATTTTTTGTTCAGAAACTTCGCTTCTGGCTTTCTTTTCGAGCTTCGTTCATCAAAATCTGTCATTTTATTACTGTTTGTTATTCAAGTAGCAGAATGTTTTCAAGTGGATTCTACTCATGACTCGGTTGTTACGAAGAATTACACACAACTCCAACGGATGAGATGCTAGATTTTACTTATTCAGTATACATTTACTCTAAAAATTTTCCTAGCTCTTCTAATAAACGAGATCTGTAATTGAAGAATACTAATATTCATTCAAATAGTTTTTTATGACTATATGTGCTTAATCTACCAATTAGTCATCACTCAGTTAAGTGTAGCTAGTTATATCAGCTTTGCAACTAAAATTTAATTTTTACTTTTTTTTGTATTCAGTCATGTAAGAATCGCTTTGCAAAGTTTAATCATTTGCATAATGTCTTTTCAATATTTTTTTACGTTTCAACTCACACGATCTCTCGATTGATTTCGAACTATTTCAAAATTAAATAATTTATCCAAAGTGACATAATGTGGTATGAATACTGTATTTTTCGTAGCACTATAATATCCAAAGTTGAATGCACTGCAGTAACGCAGCTAACTAATTGATGGGAAAAAATATTGTAGCACTATCTGTAGACGATTTCTAGTATCGTGTACGATATCAGTGTTTTTCAAAATAAATCCAACTTTCTCACAAACATTTTTTGGGACCTATTTTTTGAGCGCACCGGTTTTATCAATTGAATATCCCACTAACAAATAGAAACCTAATTCAAGAAAGTTATTCGCTTGTTCACAGGCAAATGTCCCGCTTATGCATGTGCATGCCCCTTTTCCTAGTCAATACAGTGTCCACATTCTGTCAATAAAAGATACTTACTCTCTTATTATTTAAACAGTGAACACTGAAATACTTGCAATTCTTCTGACTTATTTAGCTACTACTATTTTTCCTCTTTCAAATCAAATAATTCATCTAAGAAATACCATTTTGTAAGAGTTGTTTGCAGTCCTCTTCAATAACACATGGTAATTGCCAACATGATATTTTTTCCCTATAACCATTACGTATGCACCAGGAAGTTGATCAACGAGTCCAGTTATAGTAGCGCTAAATATTATCACCATTATTAGACGTATGTACCTAACAGTTTTACTACCATTATGCATATGTTAACGGTAACATTAGAAATCGTGTTTAAAAACCTTAAACTGATTCCTTTTAATGATTCCGCTCCTCAATAATCTTATTCTATTGAAATTTTAAAAAATTTTGAATGAGTGCATTCGAATAATATTAAAACAAACAAACCTTAAAGATTGAACCATCTTGATAAATTGCCTCCTTTCCGTA
The DNA here is from genome assembly GCA_900618365.1 of Thelazia callipaeda. Classification (NCBI taxonomy): domain Eukaryota; kingdom Metazoa; phylum Nematoda; class Chromadorea; order Rhabditida; family Thelaziidae; genus Thelazia; species Thelazia callipaeda. Next base: position 11,015 of record UYYF01000163.1, read on the forward strand.
TCTGTTGTAGCAGCATAACCGCCTGAATATTAATTTTTGAAAACTTTTTTGCATCGCAAACGCGAACAAAAAAATTGTAGTTTGTTGATTCACTAGACCCTTATGATAAAGTAAAAATAACTAGATAGCTACTGTCTAATTATTATCTAATAAATAAATGTATTTAATGTTAAAAAAGGATTTAACATGACTACTATTTAATTTTTATCTAATTATTTGTTCCATAGTAAAATAAATGAATGTATTTAATGTTAAAAAGGATTTAACCCGACGTAGGAGGCGATAATGTTGCATAATACTTTTAAAGAAATTGATGTCGAACGACTGAAAATTGCTTCATTAGTGCTTGCTTCCCTGCTTACTTATTGTTTTCCTGTTGAATTTTATATTTTAAGAAGATTTTATTTACATTTTTTTCTTGACCAAAGACGTTCGAAGCAATGAATGAATGGACAGCCAAATACATATTCCATTTGAAAGCTTCTCCAAGCAGTGAGCATCTTATTTATTAGATCGTTTACAACAATAATTTCTTCACTCCATATCTCATGGTTTTCTTACTGCACCTTAAATTATTGAAATTTTTGTTTATACGTCTTCGAAAATATTTTATCATTGATCTGATATCAAAATCAACGCGATTTCACAAGAGAAATGTTATTTTTTTGGAGCAGACTGATCCATGCCCGTTACAATTCTAATGATATCAATATTATCCTTGGTTGGTATCATGTAAATTATTAACATCAATGACTCGCGATAATTTGGTCGTTGATTTTTATCTTTGAATATCCTTGAGCAGAGTACTATATTTATCGTAATAATTATATTTATTGGTTGTCTTGCTAAGGCATTTCGTATCTTAAGCTTTAAACAGATGCTTTAGCGAAATGAAAACTACCAGTGAAAACCATGCAGGTTTCTCTCTTATTTGATGTGAATATTAGTATTAGTCATTTGTTTTTCCAAATTGCTCGTCCGTTCTTACGCTTATTTTAAAATAATAATAAAAATGTTGTGAATATCAGCTCTCTATTTGGTTTCTTAGTCATAGACTGCAGTCTTACAGGCTACAAGAATTTTATATGCACAGATGGTAAGTACATAGAAACAAAGATAACTCATTTTCATAAGTTGAACTTAGTTTCTTGGTTTCTTTAAAAATTATGTAACTAACTTCATATTTGTGGGTTTTCAATTACATTAGTATGAATATGCAACGAATAGTGACATTTCATTTCCCTAGAATAAGGTGAAGAAGCAAACGCCTTGAAGTAAAGCTGGGAGCAGTCTGAAATAGCTATCTCTATCCTGCTTCTCTGAACTCATATGGTCTCGCGAATGTTCGCTTTCTTTCAGTTTATCTACTGTTCGCGTAAGATAAATCCTAATTTACTTTCCTTCTTATTCGAGAGTCAGTTTGAGTATATAGTATAGGAGGCACTTGCAGCTTGTCCCATTTGTTACCACCACCACTTCTCTTCTCTTCTTCAGATACTTGGTTTTTTTATCAGTTATCTTAGAATCATGTTGCCATATCGCTATTAATTTGCTTTCTTGCTTTATTTCTACCATTCTGTTTAACTCGTGTTTATTTTCAATAGATATTTCAATGCCTCTCATAGCTTATGAGGTAACTACGGTCTTTATTTTTGGTTTGAAATATACCTTTTGGATTGGCAGTTCGTCCCTTATAACATTCAAATATTTATTATGCCTTTGTCTTTCCTACAACAAAAATGTAGTCCTCATAACTTTTGAACTTCATTTTGTGAACAGTAACAAGACAGAGAATCAGGAGAACTTCCTCAGACAGTGATTATTGCATCTCGATAATGCTTCGTACTTGAAAGGATGCAACGATCATTAGGAAAGTAGTGTAATAAAAGTGAAATGTGATGTCTAGAAAAAACAAAAGTGCACGTTAAAAAGCATTTATGAACGTGACCAACTGATTAAAAAGTGATCGGCCTATGATTGATAAAACCAGTTATTCGGTGTAATAAGCAAATGGTAATTATTATCTAAAATTAGTTTACTGACAGTTGAAGTCCTTCGTATGTGATATGAGAATAATATAAAAATCACAAAGTGCTACAAAGTCATGAGTCATTTAGCATACTTCTAGCCAAATTTTTTTTCGCAAATTTTTGAAGCGAAACTGACTGACACTGACGATCCATATCAATTACAATTTCACATAACACATGTATGTCTCTTAAAGATTTTGGGCCCTTTTCATTTTGTTGACAACAATACACACGTTTTTTGCAATATTAGTCTTACGTGATATTTAACTTGCTAGTCATACTAATTCATATGTGCAGAATATTATGAAGCCAACTGCAAAAAAAAAAATTCACAAATTTATTCATTTTTTAATAGGTTTATTATTCTTAATATAATCGCTAGCTTTGTCAACTTCAACAGACAACTGCCGTTCTGTTATAAGTGTAACTTGAGAATCGTAGTAAAAGAAAATGAGTAGAAACTTCTCCGACGTGTATAATTTGAGGTAGAAACGTTCAGGTACACTGATCATCGATGGTAATGCTTATCCTAACAAAACAATTTCACTAGCAAATAATTTTTATGATTCAACGTGATTATTTTGGTAAGATTAATAAGATTTCTGCAATAAGAAAAAGTTTGTAATATATTCGCCAATTGAATTTAGAACCAAATTTAAAGCAATCTGTAACTATTTTTTACAGGGAAATTTATGAGATGGAGGTTAATGTTTCACAGCTGCATTGGATTGATCTTAAATATGTGTAGAGAATCTCTCTTATTAGTCCACATAAACTTTTTTAAAGCCTAAAAAAGATTTCTTTTTCAGTGAGCATTTTTATATCTTTTATTCTTTCTATCTTCACATTAAATTTTAAATTCGTAGCTTACAGACACATTCATTGTACTGCGTTTCCAGTCGAATACAGTAACAATCTAGGTTTTGATCATAGCACAGACAGTTGCCGAGAGCGATCCAGCTTATCCCTTCGAATGCCTGCCAACAATCACATCTAGAGAAAAAAACAATTTCTTGTGGTATTGAGGATGAAGAACTTTTCGTCAGTGCATGTCTTTTCTTTTGCAATGCATGTCATTTAAAAATGAGTTACACCCAGTAATCACGAGCAAAAATTGAACCTGCGAACAGTTATTCTTCCACTTTTTAATTTTTCGAGCTGCTGGATTTTTTATATCTCCTGAATGATCTCTTAAGGCATTTTCATAACATTTAAGTGTGGCATTCGAAAATAAAAGTGAAGCAAGAATATCCTGTATCTTTCTTACATCATATGATAACTGTTTTTCACCAATCACATAGGATTCAGATACATGCCTGATTGATAATAATCTATGATGAAATGCACAACGAACACTATTTTCTGAAATCACGTATTTTTACACTTTAAATTTTAAGTTTAAATTCAATACTCTCAAATAGGCAATTTCATCAAGGACTCAAGTTAACCCTAAACAGTAGCCTCAAGGACCCTTAAAATGATAGAATGATCGTTTTACAATACTGCCATAATTTTCACCATTTGAAAAACCGAAAAAAATTGCAAAGTAATCATTGCTGAAAATATTCCAAATTCTAAAGTAGGAATAGAAGATTAAATAAATAGATCAGTTATGAGTATCGATAATAACAAATTACATCTAGTTTTTGTTGCTTCCAGTTCAGTTTCGAATATGTCAGAACATACGATGTCTTGAATACATTCAGTCCATTGTTTTTGACATGTTTTCAACAATAATATTTAAATAGTGCAAATTTGAATTTCTCTATTTTCAGGCTAAAGTGTGCTTCTGTTTGAAGGAAATGCCTGACTACTGTAATCAACATTTAACTTTAGATTGGAATAAGTTAACTTAATTTCTAAATGAAGTTAATCAGTTTTTAAAGTTTCACTTTTACTTGATAATTACTTACTTTTTAAAGACGATAAAAGAAGAAGTGAAGTTTATTTCTGAAGTGCTACAGTATAGTTTTAGGCTTGTCTTCTTCATCAAAATAATACAAAGAAATGCTGAGTTTGTCATTTTAGCCAAATAAAGAGAATAGTGGCATAAAGTGAATTTTAAGAGCAATAAATTAATCACTGATTGTTGCTAATAAATTTAGTGCTTAAACTTACTATATGTAAAATTGACAGATAAACATCAATATTGTGAAGAAGTTTGATGCTTCAATCAAAAGTATGAATAGTTTTTTTTTTTAATTTTCAAGATAGGAAAATATATTAAACAGTAAAAGAGACTAGACAAAATATTACTTGAGAATTATATCCAGGCAAAAGGTTAGATTTAATTAATTACCTGCATTAATGAACAAGAAAATGGAGAAATTCACCGCTACTATCAGGAAGATTGCTTGAACATTCTTGCGCTTGTAACAGCCACTATAACTTTGCGCGCTGGCTTTCAGTCACCAGGAACTGATACTTTCATTGATCTCAAAAAACAATCCCAACTATACAGTTGAAGCCATATCTTTCAGAGTGCAGCAGGTGAAATCAACATGATCCTTGTAATTCAACAATTTTCTGCTTTTAATTTCCAATCGCTACTGCATATCACCCTTTGAAAAATTCATAAATGCTTTTTGATCACTGAAACCAAATTAGTATAGCAGTACAGAAAACTGATTGAAAATTTTGCAAATCATTCATTTTTTATTCTTATTTGCGGCAATACCTTCACCTAACGCACAAAACTTCTTTGGACTAACATGATTGACTCTTGTTTGCATCTTCACTTCATCTTATTTGAATTTTAAAAAAATTCAAGGTATCTTTCGTTACTTCAATGGAAACAAGAACTTAGCACCGGTTCTCGCATATCTGTAAATGTAATTTAGCATACAACAATTACTTCCTAAAAAAGAAACTTTGTAAAGTTTATATTTTCAGCATCATTCCTTTGGTTCGCACCTTACTAAACTTTGTTTGCACAAAGAAAAGAACAAAGCTATAAGAAAGCTGACTGTCATATCTTTAGAATTAAGAAGTCAGCGCCATGTACCTATAACAATGGTCTAGATCCTTAAAATAAAGCATATGAATTATCGAATATACGAGCAGACCAATAAAAATTTATTGAATACGCACGACAAGAGAAGCCTCCGCTTTATAAAGCAGACTAAAAATAAAGTTATCAGCATTATTTAAACTTAATCATTTTTATTTACGCTTTTTGCGGCTTAATTCAACATAAATGCTGTCTGTTAATTTTCTACAAATGATACATTAGAACATTATATGTATTACAAATTACAGACAATCTCCCAACTGCAAACCAAAAATTTTACATACTGAGCATGTAATAAAATAAGTTTGGTATCTAGTAAAATAAGTTTAGTGAAAGCAGCGAGATGCAAAAGTACTCTCCAATCTGCTGCAAAATAATAATCTCCTTTTTTTCTGTGAGAAATGTTCACAAAAATGTCCGTAATGATCATTTTTCTTCATCATAATAGATGGGGTCGACATTACAAGCCGCAATCCCGCGTGATTCAAAAATGCGTATGACTTATTGTTGTCTTACGCTGTTTTTGGGGGCTTAAATGTATTCAAGCTTACGAAATGAAACGTAATTTGAAAAGACTTTTTTATAGCAGTGAAAAGGTTCTGCAGAACGACTCGTGTTCCGTTAGATCCTGAAGGATTGTGAAGCGAACTATTTATCTCAAATACACTTATTTTTTTCGCCTAAATTCAATTATTGACTTAATTTTGTTGCTTGCTCTTGGCATCTTATCTGGAAAAATCCGTTCTTGCATATATGTATTGTTTTATACAAGTTTCAGCAAATTTCTCTTCGAATTTCTGAAACGATCACATTTCAAATGCAAAAAGCCAGTCACTTTTTGTTCTTTGTTTGAATTATATTATAGTATTTTGTAGTTCATCATGATTAACACTTATCGCATGCATTTTGACAACTGTGAAATTGCCTCGAATGAAGCACTGTAATCTCAAGCTATTGAATATTCAAAGTTGGATAAGCTATACAGAGTGCTTGCCGAGAAAAAAATATGTGCTATATTGTACTTCGGTTTTTTGAACTATACTGTCTTCATTCTGAGGGTATCGATAATTTTTATTGACGAAAATAAATGTGAGAGCAAGAAATGATGTTCTATGGAAGAAAATATCGTTCCCATTTTTCATTTATTCAATTGAATTTGATATCAAAGAATTTCTCATGAATTCTGCATTTTGAACATTAATATTTATTATTATTATTCTTATTATTGTTGCTAATAATAATAATTGTCACCATTATTATTATTGTGATTATTATTACGATCACTGCTTTTGATAGTTTGATTCTAGTAATATGCCAACAACATTTCTATTAGTCGCATTTACAACGTTGACTATTATCAATAATTTAAAAAGCATCTACTCTTTTACATCTGCATCCTACAATACCACAGTTACCATTTTTACGAACTCGAACTTCTTTCATTGTTCAGAACTGATTAGCAGTTATGAGAAAATAGAGAGCTAAAATGAGTAGAAGTCTGACCGCAGTGCTCAACTTAAAATTGTTGCTTACAAAATTTTCATTTATGTTTTGTTCTTAAGATGTTTTTGGTATTAAGCTGTAAAGCAACAAGCATGGAGGTATCAAGTATTTACCATCGTCACCTGATTTATGCATAGATGATGAAAAAAATTTTATATTGTATCTGTGATTTTCGAGAGTGCAATAGAAATGTAAATTTACATAATTATATGATTTGTCTCATAGTCCTTATGAAAATTTATTACTTTCTTAGCTATTTATAACACTAGGACTATAAAACATGACAGTATTTCCTGCAGTTTTTTTGTGTGTTTTCGAAAAAATGTTTTAATTATTGGCTAAAAATGGTGGGAATCTCATTATTCATTTTACACAGGCACTACTACTAGTTTTACTACTACTCAGTTTATAAACAATCACTTTTATAATTCATTGCATTTAAAATTGTTTATAATATTGATTATGAAAGTATCAACTACATATGCAATCTAATTAATTTTACAGGTCATTGATTAGTTAGTGCTCATGATCTATCTGTTTGCATTGATCATTTTAGGTAAAGATTTAAAACTATTCATTTTACAGCTTCAAACGGAAGATGAAACAAAATGCTTGTTTATAATCAATTTTTTAATCTACATCCGTTTAATCGAATTAGTTGTTACTTAAACTCGTTTTAATTTAAAGACATTCATCAAGAAGATTTTTGTTCTTTGAACTAAAACCTGAGCCAGCCTTCAGATAATTACTGATTTCTTAATTTTTTGAAATAATTTTCTGATAAACAACAAGCAGTGATCAAAAAATTAATCATTGACTTCTAATGACTACAACTAAGAATTGGCAGCGTGTTTCATCCAAACGAAATAATTCATACTGACGAAATGTTAAGTTCAAGAAATTATTACGAAAAGAACAAAACTCTTTACAGTATTTCTACACTTGATTTCTTTTTTCCATTTTGCTAAACACGAATAGAATTAGTAGATTATTAATTATCTGAAAAAACGTATTAAGACAAATATTTTGATAGTGATTCGAAAAATTTGCGAATATTTAATAAATTTTGTGCTCAAGTCAAATGATCACACGTGTCACAACATATAATGAGATGGTTAATTTAGAACACTTCTACCCGACCGACTGATTTGTTGACAGGTAGACTGATGAGGTTTAGCGAGGATCAGTGCTGGTGAAAGATGATTCGACCACTGCAAATCAATTACATGCTACACACCACTTAGTAGACGTTGCCCACCACGAAATATCTGCTTTTACGTCCTCCTTCTTCATCTCTGAGCAGCACCTCTCGTGCCCAGCATGTTTTCTTGCTTGTCTTGTTCCGCAACATTCACAACCATATTAATAATGCAGCAGACAATAGTAGTAGTAGTAAGCATGACACATACATTTGTGTGTGTATGCAAAATATTTACAAATGCATGCATATATAATACTTTTTCATGACACACATACTGTGCTAAAATTTGTTCAATGCTTGTAAACTGCAGATAACTGTGGCCTTTGAAGCAAACATAGATTATACAATGGCATCGATTTGTGGAAAGAAGGAGAAGAAAAAAGGAAAGAGCAGAGATCACATCCGCTTTTTAAACTTTCATTGTGCTAATGTCGTCCTGAGAGTGAAACAGAACTGAGCTCAGTGGCCGGCTGAGCCTTCTGTCCCTCGAACCTGGTTTGCTAACTGTCTGTCCGTGAGTGGTGCAGTTCGCTTTATCACAGTTCGCTGTTACCTGTCGTTTTGATTTCCATAATAAGAACCAATTTTATGTTCCTTTGCCTCAAGTTTTGGGTTTTTTCGTAGGTTTATAAATGAGCGAACGTAGAAGTAACTTGGTTCATTTTACTTCTAGACAGCAACACTTTAGTTGCGAATAAACTGCAGCAGATGAGAGAAACAAATTATCGACTAATTTTTAATTAGACTAATAAGTATTCCTAATTACATAGAGGATATTTGGCACCAAATGTTAAGCATATGAAACTTGTCTTCAGAATAATCTCGACATGCCTTATGTAAATTAATGGTACCTTACTCTTTTTTTTCGTTGCCCTTTTAGCATATTTTCGACGCAGTTAGTCCGTGTTATTACTCTAATAGAAATTTAATTCATATTTTAGAAATGAAATTTGACGATTTGCTGTCTACAAATCTGGGTGAGTTTGGTCGTTATCAAAAGATACAGTTTTCACTAGTGTGCTTACCCATTATATTTGTCTCTATGCATGCTTTGTCCTGGACATTCAGTGCTGCTTCCGTACCACACAGGTTTGTTTTGTTTTAATTACATTCCATCAGAACTAAAATAATAATTCTACTTATTTTTAGAAGTTTTCACTGTAGCATTCAAGACTAGATGAAGCACTTACCAAGTAGAATGTTTCGAATAAAATTTACTTGAATAATTTTCGCGAAATTAAACTTGTAAGTCATTTTGGTAACCATAAGTGCCTGAGAATTTGCAAAATTTCCAATGAGCATTAAAAGGTGATATTCTGAAATTGGAGAACAGCATAGCCTACCGTATTTATGTATTAAGATGTTGCACGCAAGCCAGAACAAATAAGTTCAAGTCAATGATTCTTTTAGATAAGTAACAATAAAATCGTGGTATAGCAATCTGTTATCAGCACAAAAGGTTTGAGATCTAAAATAGACTCTTTTTTGTAAATTTTAACTTGACAAAATAAGATCAAGTTAAATATAGTTGGTATCTACGTTTGTTTCATTTTGTTTGATCTGATCAATTGATATATTTATCGTCTCATATTATCGCTTTCTCTTGCACATTTTTATATGTGTTCTTAGAAGTTAATTCTTATTGCTTATATTCACGAGAACATAATGAAACAAACGTATATACCAACAGTCAGCTCTCTGAAAATAACGTCAGTAAATTACAAAGAAATCGAAATCCCAAACTGCTCTTGCTGAACTGAACAAAGTTGGTGACTTCTCTAAAGTCAGTCAGACCAGATTTTTTTTCTCTTCTCGGTACTTGCTAAGTAACAGATGTGCCAATGGAATCTTTGTATTTTGAAAACTAATAACTGTAATCAAGTCGATGGGTCAAGAAACTTTGAGGAATTCAAAAGATGTTGGGTGAATGTCTCTCTAAAGCGTATGTAATCATAGACAAATCTGTTATCACTTGGAAGGACAACACTCTATGTATTCATCGGAACTGGAAAACATAACAACCAGATGCTTTCAATAAGAAAATCATTGAGAAGTTAACATAAGAAGTGAATAAGTTCATCATTGGTTTATCATGTATCATAATTCCGTAATCTTTTGATTTTTATTAACAGTTTCATTCAGTCATTAGTTTTGTCACTGTTTGTCATTGAGTAGTGGTGCTATGAAGATATTGTTTAGATGTCGACTGCAAAATGAAAGTAATACCGCGCAATACTGGACAAGAAGCGATCTATTGATATCAGACTCGTCAAACTGTGATACAAATGGAAAACAGTGCAGATATAAAGAATGTGGACTAATAAATGAATCTAGCTGCCATTATGGATATATCTTTGATTTATCCCAAATTAAGTACTCAGCCATCAACAGAGTAAGCATTTCAACCCTTCTTTGCAGAAATTATTGTTCAGTACGACACGAAAATATATATCTCACTACCTCAATCTTATATATGAAGTGAATATTAATGTCTGATAAGAATGTTCATCAGTGATTACAAATACAACACTTTAGTGGGAAATTGTTTGCGAATGGTCAGTCCTAAAGGCTTTCATCCAATCAACTTATTACATTGGCCAAATGGGTGGCTCATTACTTTTTGGCTTCCTAGGTGATAGGTATTCTTTAATCCTTTACTAGTTATTTGGGACTAATCAAAGTTATCATTTTCGATTAACAAACGCATCTTTGTTTTTACTGAGCTTTTAAACTGCTATTGCAATTACTCAATTTTTATCGTCATATTCAATTAAGGACATACAATAAAAAAATCATTGATCATTACAGAATTGGCCGTAAAAAGATATTCTTTATCGCAATAGTTATACAAATAATTGCTGGTGCTTTAATGGCGCTAGTACCACATTGGGCAGCATTTGCAGGATTACGCGCTGTTGTAGGATTTGCACATCCAGGAATTTTCGTCATTGCTGTAGTCATTGGTTAGTTGCTCTTCTTGCTTCATGATTAAAATTATAAGAGGCATAATCATGTTTCATGCAGGTATGGAATTAGTTGGTCCATCAAAAAGAAAGATAGCCTCTGTAATATCAGGAATATTCTTTTCGTTTGGTCAAATATTGCTTGGATGCCTTGCGTATTTTATTCGTGATTACCGATATCTCCAACTTGCTATCTCACTGCCCGCACTCGTATTTATGTGTTATTGGTGGTAAGAATGAGATCTCTTCCAAAAATCAATATCAAAGTGAATGATTTAAGATAATAATAATAAGACACAAATAAACGACATTACTCATCACAGTTCAATAAAACTGTGTCTAAACAAAAAACTTATCGTGAGAAATTAAGAAATAAAAACAAAACATATATTTAGGATTATTCCTGAAAGTGCACGATGGCTTATATCTCAACATCAATATGAAAAAGCTGATAAAATCTTGCAACGCGCAGCGAAAATTAATGGTACAAAATTACCTGAGAAATGGTGGGAACAAATCGATCTCCCAGAAGAAAATATTGAAAATCGTTTTTCTCAAAGAAAATACAATTTTCTAGATCTTGTCCGCACACCGCGCATACGATTACGTTCATTTTCATGCTTCTTCTTATGGCCCGTAAGCTTTGTTGTGCTTGTACCTGCAAAATAGAAACTCTTTTAATGCAGCAGCTTCACAAGCAGTTTCTTCTTTTTGATAAGTTTTTCTGAATTTCAATAGGTTGTGTCGATGATATACTACGGTGTTTCAATGAAAACTGATTTTCTTGGTGGTGATTTCTACGGAACATTCATTATTGGTGGTCTTGCTGAAATACCAGCTCTGATACTGCTATTTGCATATATAGATAGAATTGGTCGTAAACCATTCTTTGCTGGTGGATATTTCGTTGCTGCCCTGTGCATGCTTTCTAATCTTTTGCTCCCAACACAAGGTACATTTTCTCCAAAAATACATTTCATAAAAAACTAAGTATGTAGGAAAAATAAATTTTTACCATAATTTCTACTCCAATATTGCTGTTAGCAGATTCGATGATTTAATCGCTAATTCTAGCTGAGGTAAAAAACCACAAAAGTAGTACAAGTAATTGAAATAAGACTGCTAGTTTCCTGCAGCATGAAAAATGAGTCAGTGAATGATGCCTGATGGAATTAATTTCAGTGCATTGGATAATTAGTGTATCCCAGTTTTTAATGGCAAAAGCTGCTATAACCATTTGTTACGCTGTAATTTACACAGTTACCCCTGAGTTATATCCTACAGTGATTCGCAACTCAGCCATGGGTTGTTGTTCGATGATAGCTCGTGTTGGTGCTAATTTATCGTGTTATATCGTCATGTGGATCGTACGTTATTTTACCACAATTCTTTAATATATTGATTGTAATTTTTTAATTCTCCAACACTGGCAAGTTTTGGTTTCTGAAATAAGTAAAATCGTTTACGAGTATCTTGATAATACTTGGTAATGTATTAACATGGTCAATTTTTTGTAGTCATACGAAGTTCCCATTTTCAGCTTTTTCTTACTGGTTTTATTTTTTTTTCAGTTTTTTACATAGTAAATGAATAAAGAATTAAGACCATACAAGATGGGAAGTAAGCACAGTATACGCTGAATGCTTGCTTTTGAGACTTTTATGTGTATGCATTTTAGGTTGAACGAATCGGAACATGGGCAATGATTATTCCTTTTGGTAGTCTTTCGCTTATAGCTGCCGTCATTGTAATGCTTTTTATACCAGAAACAATGGGTCAACCATTACCTGAAACAATTGAAGAAGTCGAAAACGACATCCCGAAAGGTAATGAAGAAATGGCAACACTCTCTTCGGGGAAAAAAAATGGCCTCGAGTAGCCCTCTAAGACGGAGGACAAAATACTGCAGCGTACTCTTATCTTTATGCCAAAGTACAAATTTCACTACATGAAGCATCCTACTGTTAGATTGCTCATCACTCTCACTACCTGTTGTCTCTATCACTTACATCCGTATCATTAATTTATAATTCAATCTATAATCACAGTGTGCGTCATTATTGACAATGTTACTCATTTTGTGTTCATCGTTTTTTTAAATATATTCCGTCGTAAGTAACCGCTATATTTTTTGGTGCATTGTGAAAGTCTCATGTAGACAATAGTTCAGATGATGTTTCCGAAAAGTGACAATAATATAAGCAATAGAGAAAAACAATTTTACCCATTCAATTATTTTTATTGTACACTGTTTACAGTTGATGATTAATCATTTACTATATCCTCTTGTACTCTTTGCTTGGTGCTTCGCTAAACGACTTCTGGAATTGGTTGTTGTGAAAGAACTTCTATCCTGCTATAAAATAATAAACAGATTCAATACGAAAACGATCCAAACTTGTTTTCGAGATCGTCAGTTTCTAAAAAAAAGGAGGGATTCGAGGACTTAAGTTGACGCTATTTTACGTAGGTTCTTTGACAGTTTTTACAACATTCGCAATAACCAGGACTTGGGAAAAGTTGTTTGCGGTCATACTTAAACATGCTACTTTTAACGTATAGACATTATCAATGTCTATTGACAAGAAGTTCTTCATACGGAGTGATTTGTTGGCATATTTCTTACAAACGGGGCAATTAGCACGCGACAGTCCAATGAGGTTCCCATCATTTATAAATGCAAGTAAATTTGCAAATCAGCTGTGGTAGCACTGAACAACGTCAAATGAAGCAGTCCACAAATTTGGGAACCTCACAGCAGTTTGAAAATCTAAGAGATGTACAAGGAAAAAAGTCGCTATGCAACCCTCATTTAAAGCACTGCAAGTCCGATAGAGCTGAATAGACTTACTGATGAGGCTTTTTCACACTGACAGGGAAACGTGATTAAATATAGCTGCTTCAAAAGAATTGTGTACAGACCATGTACACAGGATCGCAGTTTCCTGTACATATGAAGTGTTGATGATGATAGCATAAATTTATAGTCACAACGAGAGAAGGGCTGTCCAGTGATGAACTGTCTTGAGACGAGATCTGTTTTCAAGTTAAGCCTAAGTGATAGAAGTTGAAATGTAGCTCGAGATAAGCACAATAACAAACACTTCATAATTTGTAGCTGTACAGAATGCAACAACAGAATGGAGAAATTGCTGTGTGAATAAAGTCCCATATTTTTAGGAATGGCACTATATGAAATATGGAAGAAAACAGAACATAACGTAGAGACACAGGGAAAATCTGCCAATTTTCGCATACATCATATCGGAAGAGAAATGATTAAACGTTGCGAGGACAACAGTTGAATGGTAGTTGCAAGCTGACACGATAAACATGTTTATGCGTGGAAAATTCAGAAGGGATGCACAGTATGCTCACGTAAGCACGCACTTGCTCAATAATATAATTATTACAAGACAGAAGCAGTCCATGCTTATTCTTATGCATTAGTCGAATTCACAACATAGGTATATTATTGAATAAATTACCTATTTACAGGATTTAACGGGCCGCAGGGTACCGTTGTAAAACTACTCATGTCAAAATGTCAAAATCGTAGTCAATTTTAGGTAAGACCTGGAATGCACTTTAACTTTGGTATTATTTGATTATGTTCTGAGGCTCTTATCTCTTCAAGTAGAGATAGTATGGCGGGTCATGTGATGATCACGGAAAGAGAAGAGTGATGGAAGAGGAAAGTGCACGATTTGCATTAGAAAGTTTGAAGTGTGGAACGAGCGGTTGAAAACTGAAAGTAGAAATATATTGCATTATTGCATGTTGTACATGCACTCATCACTTACTACTCCAGCAACTTCTTTTAGTTATTTTGCGAGAAATATGCTAGTATCTTTTATTTCAAACTCAATTCCCGCCTGCATTACCATAAAAATTACATAAGAATAGCCAAGTGTTTGGCATGAAATTGTTCACCAAATATTGAGGTTGCTAGTTCATCTTTTTGCATTACTTTATTTCAGTCTATTTTAGAATAGGTTGATTGCGCGCTGGTCTTGCTTTCTCATTCATGCATTCTGACGAGTGCGAACGTGGGATGAGATGTTAGTTTTTGTCTTTAGTGTGTTTTTGATCCAACTAAAGGGGTTGAGTCTCTACTATATTTTGAAGCTTTTAATTGAAGCCTTTATCTAACTGTTTACTGTATCTGTTAGGAAGTCTTGTCATTCCATTAGAGTCAGGAAAGTACACCAAATTTTTCGAAGACGTGCTTGGAATAATGACAATTAGTTTAGGTGAAAACATGATATTGGATAGAAATATGAGGGCAGGTTATGTATGTAATGAAGCAGAAGTAAAGATGGGCTCTATTTCAAATTCTACTGTTGAGGAAAATGCCAGCATAAATCTTCAAATAAGTGAGGATTCCACCAATGAAGCGTCACGAAGTACTTCTGCTAGAGACCGCGCTATTGGGGAAAGTGAGTTACTAGTTTCATTAGTTTTTCATTTTTTTTCTCTGGCGTTATAATAAAAGCATGTAGTAGTTTCTTTTGCTCATTTTGGCATCATGTCATGGAATTACTTATTCAGTACTTTGAAAGCTATCAGAAACCTAACCGAATTTCATCGTTCTTCTGGTCATCTCTCTCTACTATTTGATAGTGTATGCGGGTGCGCCGAAATAATTTTTATTAAAAAAGGTTAGTGTTCAGTACTGGAAAAAAAAATAGCTTCTTTACTTTGAAATACCTTATTTTGTATGTCACTTGTTTGAAAAATCTAACTTGCTTTTTTTTTCCAATTTGTCTAACGGTATTTCACCCGAAAATGAAATAAGTCCGTAATGTGCTCACAACTTTATCTTATACATGAATAGTACTCGTAATGATTTAAAACCGAATACGATGAAATCGTCTTGCTCTGCTAACTTCAGTTCATGATATAGTATCTTTTTTTCATTTCTTTATTAATTATTGCACTTCAGCATATTTCTGGCTCCATATTCAGTTTATGGTTTTTATTCATTTTTATGCGCACGTTATTTAGGTAGTATTTTTTTCGTCGTTTTGTACTTTTTTTCCGTAATCTTTATTGTGCAAGATAATGAGATCATCCATTTAACGGTCGTAATCGCAGTCCTTAATTTGTTAGCATTACGAAAGTCGAACTCATAATTCTTAAGATGTATTTTCTATAAATTACACATTTCCTTTTGATCCTCCATTTTGAGCATATGAAATCTCTTGAATATACTTCATAAATTTTGCAAGCCCCGTTTTTTTTTCATGTTGCTGCATCATTTCTAAAGAAGTGAAATGTCAAGCACTTTTCTTGTATGTCTTTCTTACTATATAACAATTTTGAAGATACCAACTATTTATCTTGTTTCATAATTTGTTTGTTCGAGATATGTGCAATTGCAAATACATGTGGGTGCATTTTAAGCTTCAGTTTATTTCTCAATTTGAATATTATGAGACTGCATAATTAAATTTCTAAAAATCCTGCATTTTTTACATCAATTTTCATTTTATTGACCTCCGTCGTCTCTAGTTTCGTTTATCACATATTAGCAAGATCTCCTCAAAGTACCACCGTTTAAAATCTTGAAATACGAAACAGCTGGGTTCTGTTTATTGGTAGCAGCAACTTTTTGTATCAAAATTTGTAATTCTAGAGGTGTTTTCGTCTAACCTTGACTTATTTCTTGCTTCATCATGTTTGTTGCACTCGTTTTGTAAGTTCAAGAAATATTTTCCCCCTCCGCGAGTATACAACTCATCCCATTCCATTATCAAGTGATGTAGTTCTCAATAATACAGTTATTAACAGAATTGGCTCTTGATTTATTGGCATATAGGAATGGGGTGTGGATCGTAATGATATCTCAAAAATAATTTCTAAGTGAATATTAAGAAATTTAGTCCCTAGAAGCCACAGCATTTTTTGCTTTAGAAAAATGAGTTTGTAAGCACAGATGATCAGAGAGAACACTGATTCAGTATTGGAGCTATGATCTTCATAATGTATAATCTTTATTCCAGTCGTGAGAATGCAAGTCAGTAGCTCACTTAGAGTCTCGAAAAAAGGCAGAATTTTTTTTGCATTTTTATACTCTTTGTAATATGTATTTGTGATTTAAATCTAAACCATTTACTTTATGAATTCAAAAGAGCTATATTCAGTTCTGTTTTAGATCCTTCAGCAAGAGATATTGTTCGTTGCTTACTACCACGTATTGATTTGCCTGAAAGTATATCTGATGAAGAACTGTACCAAATTATCCGGAATATTGTGTACAGCGAACGTCCCAAGCGTATAAGATTACCTCAGTTCAATTCATTTGATGATGCCGTCGAGCTATTCAGAAGGTTGGTCTCCACATTATTTCTCAATTTCTAATTTTTTAAACAATTGCTGAAAACAAAGTCAAATTCATTCATTAAAACACGGTTGGATCACGGATTATTATTTAATTTAAGGTGCAATCGTATTTTGGTATTGACTGGTGCCGGCGTTTCTGTATCTTGCGGCATACCAGATTTCCGTAGCAAAAATGGAGTCTATGCACGGCTTCATATGGAGTATCCCGATCTACCAGACCCAACTGCAATGTTTGATATCAAATATTTCCAAAAAAATCCGAAACCATTTTTCGAATTTGCAAGAGTATGGTTTTGTTTTATTAAGTAATTTTAGTTTTCTGTCATCTAAATATGTAGTATAGAGTATGTGTATCTGTATGATCAAAATTTTTACCAAAGGCTCAAGCACTGAAAATTGAGAATCTTTGATACGAAAGCATTTAAGGAGTTGTTTCCTGGCCGCTATAGAGCTTCATTATGCCACTACTTTATTAAAGCTCTTGAAGATGATGAGAAACTTTTAAGAAATTACACTCAAAATATCGATACTTTGGAGCAGGTAGCTGGTATCAAACGAATTGTACAATGCCATGGTATAATTTTTTTAATTTACCGCACAGCTTATTAGAAATATGGAGCGATATGCATGTCTGTGCGAAACTACGGATGAATCAAAATTTTATAGAAGAAATATTCATAACCAGCACATATCTTGTACAAAGCAACCATTTATTTTCTAAATAAGAAATGTATTTTGTAGCGATATTATCATGCGGTTAGGCTCTTTACCACTTATTTTACTTATTTTTTGTTCTTAGGATCCTTTGCAACTGCAACATGTCGAAGCTGTGGTGTGAAAGTTGACAGTGAGGCAATTCGAGAAGACATTGATGCTGGAGTATAATTTAAAATTTTCATTTCATTAGTTTTTGTGCCAGTCTGCAAATATGTTGATACCTAGTAATAATTAAGGAATTATTAATTTGTGCTAATGCTATCGGAATATAGGTTGTGTAAAGGAATAGGTTCATTGCGTTTTTGTTTATTAAATTATCTTCAGTAGTTGAAAATGTTTCAAATTTTACAGCGTGTCGCAATGTGCCGAATATGTAATCAACCAGAAGGAGTCTTAAAGCCTGATATAGTTTTTTTCGGTGAAGATCTTTCCGATGATTTCCATGAAAAAATGGCAGAAGATAGAAACAAGGTATTCGCTTTTTAAATTCAGACTTTCCTCATGTGCTTGCTGGGAATTTTTAATTTGTCATAAAGTGAGATTGCATTTTAAATCATATTATATGTTTTTTTTTGCTAATTTATATTTTAAAGCAGTCATTCGGAAAACTACCTTCAGATTTTTGTTCGCATGGATGAAGTTGAGTGTTTTAAAGTGATGTGTTTGCAGATAAATAGAGTAAGATGATGTACGGACTAAGCTTTATCTTGATACTTTCTTTTGTTTATTCCACTTTGTTACGGTATTTTGTCCAGTATTTTTTCAGGTCGATTTGGTCGTAGTTATCGGATCCTCTCTAAAAGTACAGCCAGTTGCCCTTTTACCTTATAACGTTGGCGAAAAAGTACCACAGATACTCATTAATCGTGAATCTTTACCTCATTATTCTACTGATATTGAATTACTGGGCAACTGCGACGACATTGTAACTCAGCTAGCCTTGGCTTTAGGTCCTCCATATACCGATATTTTTAAAAAAGGTAAAATCATGATATGGTGTTTGAATTTGGTATTTTTTGAGGATGGACATAAATAACTATATATTTTCAAGGACACACAGCGAATTGCGACGGTCCTATGTTGAAAAAACTTGTTGTTCGGAAAATCATGGACGAAAAACGATTCAAGGTTGGTTTCTCATGGCAATACGTCTGTGTTTCTGTTTTAATCTGCAGAAATACTGCGTGACATGAAGTATTACATCATTTTCAGCAGTTATTGAATCAGCCGCCAGTTAAACGACCCCGGCTAGAAGAGTTGCCCTTAATGTGGGATGCGCGTCATGTCAGCGTTGGGTTAAAGCTTCCTGTTGATGGCTATCTTTTTGTGAGTTTTCGTACATTTTATTTTCGTAAGCAAGTAATAATTTTAACATTTCATAATGTAATTTAATGGAATATGTAATTTTAAGTACAAGATACTTAAACTAATTAAGACTTTGACGGATATTCATACTTTGAAGTTAACAGTTTTGATTTAAACAACACTAAGATGTCTTGAAGAGTGCGCAATTCAGCAGTGAAAATCATTTTTTGTTGATTTTTCACTTAATTTTTTTGATACCAATATAACCTGTTGGCTGTCGGTTCTGAAAATATTGATTAAACAGTTTTTAAATAAATGTTTTGCAAATAAGTGTTTTATTCACCTTTGTTCTTGAAATTTTTTTTCAGGTTTCACCTAATAAGAACATATTCCCAGGAGCGGAAATGTATTATGATAAAGACAGCGATTCTTTTCATCAGTTGTCAGATCATTATCATAGCTCTCCTGCATCAAGCTACTCAGAATCAGAAGAAAATGAAGATGCTGTATGTGACATTGGTGTTAGAACGTTATCTTTGGAGGAATCTTCAATTCATGTGGAAGAATGTAGTGAAAGGTGTGTCTCATGTCCACCAGCATTAAATCTAGAAACAGATTGCGGTATTTGAAGTGCATTCGAAGAAACTATTAGCGGAAATTTAAAGCCTTTATTTCCAGCAAATGGTTCTGAAGAAGAAGATTCTACCCACGAGCTATTCAAGACCTAATATCACTTACGTTCTTGATTTTTGTATATTTGTTCTTGAAATTGACTGTTTGTAAATTATTGTTTTATATCAATTTATTCTTAAAATTTGACTCGTAGATAAAAGTGTTAGCAAACATGGGAGCAGTTATAAACTGGTCAACATTTGAGTGGTGTGTAATTTGTGGAGTAAACATGTTTTTAAGAAAAGTAATTTCTTTGACTGGAATGTGGTGGAAAAAGTCATTTTTGTTTTTCATAGTTCGCTAGCTATTCTACATTGTCTATTTCATGTAAGACGTTCATGTAAAGGTTAAAAACATGTTAGCAGCTTGTGTTTATTTTCTCTCTCATTTTTCTTGCTTTGTGGTTATAAGTTTTAAATCAAAATGTCATCAATCTGATGGCCATGTAGTGTGTATTTTTTTGTATTGTAGAAGTGATTTAGAGAATTTTTTTAAAATAATTATCTAACAATGGGTACAATTCTTATAAGTTGTGATAGTAGTCTGCAAGAATTCATGAATTATTGGAATTAATGAGACATGGAATAATGAGATGTAAGTGAGAATTTAGTATATCCTAAATGTAAGAATCGTGACAGATCATTGGAACGTACCGTTCTATGCTTGTGTTGTATCAAGCATTATCATCGGGTGCATTTTGTTGAGCTTAATTTACTCTTCTCGCATTTGCCCCTTGTAGTTATAAATTTCGCATCAAAATGTCACCACTAAAATGAGAATGTTTGGTGTTTTATTTGTATTGTAAAAGTGATTTAGGGAATGTGTTCATGATATTTATTTACTAATTAATAGATCTCGCTTGTTATAATAGTTTTTGAGTATTCATGAGACTTACGTAAGGGTCAGTTTAAAATGCAAAGTGTGCGTGATTTCTATCAATATTGAGTCGATATGAATACTTGAGAGAATTCTTTCAGTATGAACAATTGGATTTGTCATGAATACATTCTTCAGTTACTAATTAGTGTTTTGTTTGTATTTTTAGTTTATAATGGCGGGAGATGATAAGATGATTAGTTGTGTATAGGAAGCGGCATTTTAAGAAATCCCACATGTCTGTGCGTGCGTAACAAGTGTGTCCCCTTGTCATAATTGTTTGATTGATTTAGCAGTGTTATTTATTATGAATTATAAACTCACTCACGTTCAGTGCCTGTAGTACAACAAAGCATATTAACTGTCCTTGGTGTAATAGTATGCATTATGTGATAAAACTGATTGTCTTCTAAATGTTGTAAACACAGATAATGCAGAAATTTGTTTTAATTTAGGAAGGTTTGAAAGTCAAAAGCCAATTTAGTATGGAAACTAAAAAGTTACTCAGGTTTGTTCATATATATAATATAACATAAGGGGGTTAGTTTTCGTTTTCGCTTTATTGATTCAGGCGCTGGATCGCATACCGGCATTTTGGCTGTACTTGTCCCGCTCTCAGATTTGGTTTGTTTTTTTCCTCTGTAACCAGGAAACTTCCGAGCAATTAGTTGACCATGATATCATACAGTTACTAATTAAGTACCGAATTCACATCCAACCTGCATGTTAGGAGAGACTGTACCTGCCAAGGG
>UYYF01000164.1:0-32258 GCA_900618365.1 Thelazia callipaeda
ACATATATATATATATATATATATATATATATATATATATTATTTAAGTATAATTCATTTTCTCGACATAGATTATATAAAGTACTTACTTACTATCGCAACCTTTTTATTATCATTCCCCATGATGAACAGTGAGAAGCAAAAAAAAAATTTGAAAATAATAAATTACACTGAATAATACAATTTTGCATTATAACATTAATGCTCGAAATCTTATTTCTATTTCAGCAAGTGAGTGCTCTAATTTTATAATCAAATTTTCAAAAATTTATCACTTTTCAATTTTTTTTCGAACCAAACTTCACTTTGAAACTTTTACGATCAATTGTTTACTTGTTACTAAAACTTTTTATCATTGTTCACTTTCTTCAATTATCACTGATAAAATTCTTTTTTTGTTCCCAAAACTTTTTTACTATCGTTCACAATTGACAGAGTACTGCTGTATTTAATGACTCAAACAAACTCATTTCGATATCATTCTTTGCCCGTAAAATTTCTAATCGGTTTGACTGAGTGAAATTTTGTAAAATTTTTAAAAATTCAGAAAAATATTATAATTTCTCAATCAACAAGTAAAACTTTTTAAAGTTTTCCAAAATTTAATTTCGCATATTACAGCAACAACGTCGTGTCATTATTGTAACATACACAGACATACTGATGTCTTATTTTTTATGCACAAAATATTCAATCGCTATTTTTCTTTTATTGCATATTTTAGTTATTTTATCATTTATTTATTTATCTGCTAATTTATTTATTTATTTATTTATTTGTTTATTTTTTCATTGATTTTATATTTTACTATTTATGCCTTTATTTATTTATTAATTTTCCTTTGTTACTATCAATTTTATGATAAAAGCAGTTTTGAGTTACAGAATATGTCTGAAATATTTTTTATAACATTTTCTTGCTCACATTCATTCAGTTATTTTTTCTTTGTGGCACTGATTCATTTTATTTATTGTTAAAAATTGTTATTTTGAACATCAATTGCGATAAATTTTGTCACTATTAAATAAATAATAAAAATAAATTTTATAGCATTTATCAGCTACGTTGTTTGTTTGATCTCAGAGTTTAGTCTCAATAGCTCAAGCTAGCGTAGATTGTTTTCAAATACTTTCAAGCTAACTTCTTCACTATCTAGCTCAGCAAATGACAACAAAAATGAAAACAAAAAAACTCGTAAAATTTTAGCTTCTTTTTTATTTATTTGTTTATTATTTTTTGCCTTCATTACTCACACTTAATTTTTAAATCAAATTGCGCAGTTATTTTAAAAAATCAAGATTTTTTTTTCTTAAAAGTAAGTTTGTTCATAATACTTAACATTTGTGAAAGGTACGAAGTTATTTATGATCTTAAAAAAATAAAACAACGCAAAAATTGTTAAAAAAAAGAAAGAAAATGAAAATCAGTGATGTCATATCATTAAAGCTTTTTTCTTATTCACTAAAAATTAAAACTTAAAACCTGTTTGACAATTCATATTGCCTACTCTTCCCGCCTACTAATTTATCTAATCGTAATAATCGAGTCTTGTTATTCTTCACTTTCTTAATTTTTATAATTATTGTTTCAATTTTTTCGTCTCACTAAAATGCTCAATCAAGCAGTAAGTAATCAGTTACTGTGTATAATTCAATAAATTCCTATCTTATCTATTCAAAACCTGTCTTGACTAATTAATCTAATCAAATATTGGTTGACTGAATAAAATATAGTTGTAGTTTATGTGAAATAAAATTCGAGCAGCATGCTTAAGTTTCATTTTTTTTAATTCAGCCAACAACTTTTTGCTTTGTCAAGACTGATCAGAATTTTAGATCAGAACAGATGAAAAATTTTACTTCCTTTTCATTTTGACAAATTCAATGAAAATTTCTACTTCTCAAACTTATTTTTGTTTACAGAAATGTTTAATTACCGGCAAATGTTAAACACTACTTTGTATGGTTCTTTGGTTAGCACTTTTACTTTTATGACTGTTTGTTGAAAAATAGGTTTTATTTTGAGAGAAGTAATTTTGTGACATTCTTTTGTATTATTTTGAAAGTTCTGTATTAATCAATGAACACTGTTCAGATACCAGTGCATTGAAAGTCTAGCACTTGAAAGAATGAATATTAGAATAGATTTAAGGAAGGCTTAATATTGTATTTGAAAAGTACAGGATGATAATTTCAGATACTTTTATTCAGGCATTTGTATGTTTAATAAACAATTCTAGAAACTTATCTCATAGTTATGTATATCTTTATGAGCTAATCAGTAATGTTTGTTTCATTCTTAGTAAGAGTTATTTCATTTTTCGATTATTCATTTTTTGATTATCAATTATTTATTTGTTGAGTGAAAATTTACTCACTGAAAAGTTATTTATGCCAGACATTCAAGAGAAGTGTAGTTGCAGTAACATCAAATTCAATCTTTTTTTTTAAATTTAAAATTGTAAATATAAATTTGCTCAATTTTTTATCCTGCCTTTTTGTGTTTAAACTTTAAAATTAATTAGTTTCATTTCTTCAAAGATTTTCAAGTTTTTCACTAAATGCAATCAAAAGCAATGTAAACTTTACGTGTTGCATTTTATAAAGAATTTTTTATACCAATATTGATTTACGTAATTTGCACAATTTCGCACTAATCTCCTCATATTAATTATGTTAAAAGCTAAACGAGCGAGAAGTTTGTGCGGGAAATTAAAGGAAGATTGATTTAGGTCAAAAGGATTTGAACTTTACTCTTTTGCGTAACTAACATTTACTGCGTTTTTGCTATCCATTCCATCCGAAAAATTTCATTTTCTTGCAATACTTTCTCATATTTACTTCCTACTTTAGCTTCATCGTATTCTTCTCATAAAATGCGTGAGTTCCATGCGTGAAAATACTCGTCGTCGCCTAAATTTCCACATAATTCTTTTGAGTTGCAGGATTGTCAATAAATTAATTTGGGATCTCCATAAGTAAAAATTTTTTTAATGGAATCTGATGGATTTGCTATAAATCACTTTTCAAAATGTATGGCTTTAATACGTAAAAAACCTTTTACACTATATTATTCCTTTTGAAACTATATGATCGCCAAATTATTTTAAAAACATTTCTGATATAAAATTGCCTTACATCAAAAATTATCTTACAGCATCACTTCAAAATTACTTCCCATTTGATATCATTGTGATAGAAAAATTTTGAAAAAATGATTTTTTTAGTGATTACGTAGTTTTTTGACTGATATGACATCGCAGAACTTGATTTGAGTTCTGACGTGATCAATAAAGTAAAGATCAGTAAAGTAAATGATTTCATCCTCACATTTCGTGCCAAGCTGTGCTGCAAAAATCTAGGAAAATAGTGTTTAAGAAAATGATAAGGTTGTTAGTTTTACAGATATCAATGCTTCGAATGGTATTATATTGTTCATAAGTTCGTACTGGTTTAATTTAGTAATTTTCCGTACTAAGCATTAAGTTTGCATACTTTGAAGTAAAAATTATTTTAAAAAGCTTGAGATTTAGCTCTTTTTTATAATGGATTTAAATTTTAATTAAAATAGGTGATTAAATCTTCATGCTTGTTATGGTATGGATTTTGTAAAAACATTGAGAAATTTTTATCAGATTTCTTTTGCAGAAGTATAACACACTTACGTGACCTTTTACACTTATCTTAATCAACTAGAAAATCTTTAGGGTGACAAAAAATAGACATTCGGGACTAAGTGTTAATTATTATAATACATGCATTGCTAGTTGATTGATCACTTCTTGTTTTTGTGATCTAAAGTTTGTGATGATTTTAATACGAAAATCAGTAAGCGACAATTGTGAGATATAATATTAATATTTCCTCACGTAAAAAATCCCTGTGAAATATTGAAAATTTATGACAAGCTTTCAGTATTTCATCGATATTTCAACGCAGTGACTCTCAGAAATCACTTGATTTACAAATTTCAACTACATTAGGATGAAATACTAATTTTGCCAATGTTTAGCATTATGAATTGTCACAAAAGAAAAATTATGACGTGAGATTCATGGGTGCCAATTCTAATTTTGAATCTACACAGTCATTATATCTGTTCCAGAGATAGATACGACATTTAAGTGTGGTGTGCTTTAGGATTACACTTTGTAATCTGTAAGTTCCTGAACCGATTATTTACTTTAACTTCGATGTCGAAGTTAATTACAGAAAACGCATCAACCAGTCAACTAGTTCGTTCTGATTCCATGGGTGGTCTCACGCAACACTGGGAAAATGACAACAACGATTGCTGTAGAACACGCGGAGAGTTACTTTCCAGTGTCAATCTGACCTCTGATACTAACTGTAAGCTACCATTAATTTCAGATAAAACTGTATGTCAAGATTATTTTAACACCATGATTTGCCAATTTTTTCCAGCATACTTTTTAACTTTTTTCAGTTGCTAACCAATTATATAACTTTCTTTTCATGACATAATCATGGAACGACTATACAGCATTTTGCGCTTTAAAATGTCTAATTTATGATTTCAGGTTGTAAGACCTCAAAGATTCTTGTTTTCTGCCAAAAAATCACATTACGAAGAATTTTCTGGCTGATTGGGTTTAGCATTGGTACATATCCATTTGCGTACGTAATTTCAGCCATAATTATGTCAATATTATCATTTGGAATATATTTTTTGAAGTTTGAAGATCGAGTTCGAGATGGTTATACGCCAATAACATCATTATCTCGTCGCGAAGCGTATTTTCTACGAGATTTTACAAATTCATTTGGTTGGTTTCGTTGAATTCATTCATTCATTTGAAGGACAAAGGTATCTGTCTATCACAAAATTGAAATTTAATTTTTTATCTTTAAAAATTTTTATTTCGGTGATTAACGTGGATTCTAGTAATATTGCCTTGCAGCCATGCTCAAGTATTTCGTTAGTTTAAGATTGAAAATGTATTACATCTTGACAAGTCTCTTTTTTAACTTGTTTTTGATCAGTATTGATCTTTTAGATGAAAACTAATGCATAATCATATTCTGCTTCAAACTTGTAGTGGTGAAAGCATGAACTAAAACTGCTTAATTTTTTAAAAATGGAAGTGGGACTATGATTTTTCATGACAAAAAAATTGTTATGCATTCCCAAATCAGCAAGTGCACTTAACAATTCAAAAATTTAATTGCTAATTTTTAATCTGAATTTTCATTTTTGACAATCCAATTTTTTTGATTCCAACTCAAATGATATTAAATTAGAAATAATTAAATTTAAATATTTTTCATTTTGATTTAATAATCATATATAAATAAATAAAGTTTTGCTATCAAATACTGTATGAAATATATGAGAAAGAATATATGTGATTTGATCTAATGACATAAATGATCACATTAAGATGATCCAACGTTGACCTCTGTTGTTCTTCGAGCTCGTGACGGTGGTTCTTTGCATCGTCTCAAATATATCAAAGAAGC
The DNA here is from genome assembly GCA_900618365.1 of Thelazia callipaeda. Taxonomy (NCBI): domain Eukaryota; kingdom Metazoa; phylum Nematoda; class Chromadorea; order Rhabditida; family Thelaziidae; genus Thelazia; species Thelazia callipaeda. Next base: position 5,481 of record UYYF01000164.1, read on the forward strand.
AGCTCGACTGCATCAATTTTTTTTGAATAATTTTACCGCAGAGATTCCTTCCTCTGGTGAAAAGATTGTTTACAGTGATATCTGCGGAACTACATGTAATGCCAATATTGTCATAGACTATTTTCAGGTATTCTTTTCATTTTTACTCGAAAGAACAGCATAGAATATTTAATTATTGCACATTATTTGTAGGCTTATTTGAGCTTTCTCAGTTTATAGCAAAAGTGCATATAAATTACTATAGTGTAATGTAAAACGCGTTTATGTTTCAAGAATTTATCCACAGATTTTTTTTAACATTTCGATTGGAAAATTTTAAAAAGCTTAAAAGTAAAATTTTACAAACTGAAATTTAATTTAGCAAATAAGTACGCTTCTCTCATAACACAGTGTAATATTTTGAAGAAATGATGGAATTGAAGCATTTCAAATCGTACAGTGTCTTGTTTTAGTGTGTAATAGTCAGTAAGAGTACCTATATTATTAAAAAAAAATCATGTGATGAAGTATACAATGTAACTTTTAGCGTGCAATAGAAGAAGAGTATATGAAAGAGAAAAGAGGTATACCACGTAGTAGTATTACTAATTTGACTTATCCCGTGGCTAAAATCTTCGGTTTTGATATGCATTTGGAGCAAAACTTTTATGGTGTACGGATGAGATCTCAAAACACTGCAAAAAGTAACCACAACAGCAGTACTAGTGGAAATATGCGAAGAAAACCTGCGACATACACTGAAGAAGCAATACTAGAAAATATCACTGATATTGAATACATTCAGGTTGAAGTAATCAAAAATAACATGCCAAATATGGTGCTATTATAATGACTATTAAACATTTAAACGGATAGCAGCAATTAACAAAAAAGCGGAAAAAATTTTCAGCACTGCATTTTGAATGTTTAAAATATATCATAATTATGAATATACCAGAAATCACTTAGTGCTACATCAATAATACCTTAGAAGGAGCATTCTTAATCACAAAATCAAATTTTGCTTGGAATATTCTTGAATACTCTGCATTATTTTTTACTTTTTCTTAAACATTCGTTTAAAAAACGAAGATTCTTTCCTGGTCAGTAGCTATTTTGACCACAACAACAAATTAAATATCATACATACTATCTTGTAAGGAGATCAGATTTGGATCAGATATAAATTATTGATTAAATAATCAAAAAGTTGGCATCTAAATAATTATTATTCTAAATTATTTCAAGTGTGACAATTAAATGTTTACATTTTGCATGTCTTAATATATTTTCTCTCGTTACAACATAAATCTTTGCAAAAAAGTATGTAATTTTATTTTCCAAGTTTAGTATCTTTTTTCAGCTTATTTCCATGTTTTTTCAAGGATACGTAAATAGCTCTTACACACAAGAAAAGTTAAATGCGTGGGAACTGGCGGTATATAAGTATGCAACGCAAAATTATGTTCACGAACCTATTGAAATTGTGGTATTATACTTGCCACATTTTTTTTACACACTTCTGCTTCAAATTATTTCTTTCAGCACGTTCCTGTTCTTAAAATTTGGAATCTCAGCTTGTTTTAACTAATAACTTCTCTTCAGTGGCTAGGTTAAAAGTTCCAGAATATATTTTTCGATATAGAATTGATTTTTGATAATCTTAACTGACAATTTTAATTTTTAATTATTGATAATACTGGGTGTTTAATTTTTTCTTTATCTTTTTAATTACTCATAAATGTGTTAGTTTGCGGAAAAAGGTACAAAAATCAGCAAAGTTACAGGTTCTTGGAGTTGAAATCGTAAATCAAGAACTAATTAAAGATTCGCGACAAATGGGACCATACTTTGTTGCTGGTTTTTATTTTTATTACTTTTGTAGTAATTATTCAAAAAAAAGTGAGGCTGTTGATTAATTTGAATATACAAGCTCAATGTTTAGTACTGTGCGGATTAATTTTTAACTGATGCATTTGCTGCTGAATTGTTTTCAAGTATGCTAGTAGATTCATTTATCACTTGCTGATATACTCTTCAGAAGATGAAAAGAAACCACTCAATGATTTCTTTTAATTTTTTGGTTGTAAAAATGAGCATTTTACTACTCTACCTTGTTGACAAAGTTTATCTTCTGGATTCCGTAGTCTTGAACTTGATGAATGACTTAGCTTTGCTCACTTAAATGTAATATCTTATTCCCTGAAAGAAATTTGAAATAATTTTGTCTTTAATAATAGCTGCCAGAAAATGCTTTTGATTTTTGAATTACATAATCTTTGGAATATTTAACAATTTATTTCAGGTTTTTTCGCAATGCTATTGATAGTCGTAGTTTCGGTACTGGGAAGTTCGATGTTATTTGATGCCATACACGCAGCTAAATTAATTGTTGCACTTGGTGCAGTGGCATGCCCAATTTTGGCAGTTACTGTCACTTTTGGTTTATTTTCTTTAGCTCAACTCAGAACAAATTCAGTTATGCTAATTACGCCTTTCTTAGTAATGGGAATTGGTGAGTAGAAGCAAAAATTGAATTAATATCATCATTCGATAAGTTATTTAATAATAGCCAAATTCTGAGTTCTCACAAAGTTAGCTTCAAATAATATTTTCTTTTCCATATCACTTGTTATTTGATTGTTAGCTATCATCAGTTTTGCTTAGATAATAACAAACATGTTTTATATCTCTTTTGCTCAGTACAAGTATCAATCAAATCCTTGGAAATTCTCTGATCGTATTGTTGATTAAAAAAGGCTTGATACTGAACGTTTCTATTAAAAATTATAACCTATTTCATTGCATCAATTCTTAGACAATTAATAATTGCTAACAAAAGTTGAAAGTAATTTTTGAAAGGATTTAGCGGAAAATTTAGAAGTAACTGAAGAATTTCAAAGATTATTGCTATTTTGATCCATTATCTTTGGTCGGAGCTAAATTTATTAAGCTAAAGCTGATTGATGTCTAAGATAATCCGTAATCATTAATTTAAAGTAGAAATATTTTTTTTGAAAAAAAAACTTGTGGGAGCTAGAATGTAGAGCCAGAACTTGATTATTAAAATGAATAGCTGTTTTAACTATCAGTAAGTTATTACATTTTATTATCAATGAATTTTTTCAAGCTATCGGGATATGTGACACAATGATGTTATACACTCATACACTCATTAAAGGTACTAACCTTTAATGAGTGTATAACATTTATGCCAATCTTTATCATAATTATTGTTATTATCCATGATGTTAAATACAATTACCATCCTTTTAAGGAGTCAATGGTTCGTTCCTTATGATCCATTCTTGGTTACGACTACCGAATGATTGTACTATCCCTCAGCGACTTGGTTATATGCTTGAAGAAATTGGTCCATCCATAACAATTTCTACTCTCACAAATGTGATCACTTTCGGAATCGGAGCACTGACACCAACTCCAGGTTTTAATCAAAATTTGACATTACATATTATCATTATAGCTATTTTTCCTGTCACTCTAATATTAAAATCAAATAAATTTTAACTATAATCTTTAATAATTTGCTTTTGATTATACTTTTAAAAAAGTTGATCATTTTTGTCTGTTTTTGACGAAGAAATTGAATGAGCCATTCACGCATCAATATGAGACTCAGAATTGTTACAGAAATTTCATTTAGCCATTAATAAGGGATGAAAAGAGTTTTGTAAATACAAACTGTTTTGTAATTGATAGATTTATTTTGTAAAATTTTTGAATTCACAATTCACAGTAATATTTCAGAAATTGCATTATTTTGCTTCGAAACAGCAATCGCGCTCGGATTTGCCTATATTTTCACATTGGTGTTGCTCTGTCCATTGCTTTACTTGGCATCAACTTTAGAAGGAAAAAGAAAATATAAATTTGGCTTCTCTAAGGTCTGTTTTTTGTTTTGAATTACATTCGAATAGACTTTGAACTATTCATTAATATTATATTAGAAAATTAATATAGATCATTAATACGTAGTCCTGCGCAGCAAGTCTTTTTTCTCCTAAAAAGATTATTAATTTATGGTAGAAAACTATACAAAAATAGTATTATATGCTTAATCATTTGATTAATCATTAAATTTTGTATGTATATAGCAATCAAATATTACGTGAAAGTTACTTTTTTGATTGCTACCCTTTCAGTGATATTCAAAATAATACGTGTTCATTTTCTCGCAATTCGCAAAGTTTCTTTTGTATGAGTACTGTGAATAAGTATTTTTTTTTGACAGTATAAAAACCGAATGCATTTCTGTGCATTTTATTTTATTTAAATAGTTTATGCTTGACTACTTCTTAATTTTATCAAAATTTTTCCATTTTTTTAGTCAACTTTATTCTTTTAAGGAAAAATGACGCAAAATAAATGAAAAACTTTGTTTTAAATTACGTGTAAAAGAGGCAAATCTATTTTTGAATAATATAATGCATTCATTTTCAGATTATTGATAAAATGAATGCAGGACTTAAATGTTATTGTTGGTTGGTAGCATCAAAACCATTTGGTGTATTGGCTACCGTATGTATTTTGATTTATTGGATTTTTGGTGTTATTGGTGTGATGAATATCGAAACGCGTTTAGACGTGGAAAAAATACTACCTAAAAATTCCCCATTGCAGGAAGCAAATGCTATCCTAACAAACATTGGTTACTTCTTTCTTACAATTATTTGATGATTTCATCGTTAATATTTTAGGAATTAAGATTTATTTTCAAAGATATTTAATACCAAAGTATTATATCAATGTTGCGATAAGAATCAAATTTAACTGACTTGCTCTGTGATATTAAAAATAATTTATGACATAGGATTAACCTTAGTAGCTAATTCTTGTGCACTACAATCTTTTTTTTTCAGTCAGTAAGCAGAAACGATCAAAATCATTATATTATTATACCTAAATCTTTATTATAAAAATTAATAGATAAATATTTTGTTAATTAGATTACAGTTTGGATGGAGTATTATCCAGTAACAGTTTTCGTAAACAGTCCATTAAATATAGAAAATGATGCTAGTATGAAACGATTTAATGCAATGGTGAATGAGTTTGAAACATTAGAGGACTGTCGAGGTAAGAGAGATAACAAATTATTCGTTTATAATAATAATAAATATGCAAAACATTTATTTTTTATGCAATATAAACGATTTGGAATCCGAGAATAGTAATATTAATAATGTTAATAATGTCATTAATAATAATATTAATAATAGGTATAATATAATTTTGTCAAGTTTAGCATATTATTCATGGTTATACTAAACATCTACTACAAAATTATTTACAAGAGTTGTGATTAATATATTTTAAGGAAAAGAATTTACTCTTCTTTGGTTCAGAGATTATGAAAAATATTGGCTGGATGCATCTTTATATGACTTCGATTATTTCGCGTATGATGTTGTAATAAATGAAACTGTAGACAACAGTATAACTACTGCAGTAAAACCTACAAAACATGAACAAAAATCTCAGCATGAAGTAATTGATTACAGTAAACTGTCTGCTTTTCTGCAATCGCCAATTTATAAGCACTGGAAAACGTTTTTGAAATTGCGGTAACTTTTTAAAAGCTCCTTCAAAATATGAATATATTTTGTATTTTATCATGACTAAGCTCAATAATGTTTTTATTCGATAACGAAAATTTATTAAGATCTTTATGAATATTTTACCGTGATAAAAATAAATTTCGTCTTTTTCATGATTTTAAAATTACAACAAAAATTACAAAACTGGTAAGCAATTTATTTTTGTTTAGTTTGACTGCGTATTACGCTATTTATTAATGTTAGTAATGCTATATTGATTAATTCATCAGAAATGATACGGAGATACCGGTGGAACGATTCTGGTTTTTAGTGGTATACGAGAATGTAAAGGACTGGAAGCAACGCATTGAACTAATGCAACATTGGAGAGGGATAGCAAATTCTTACAAAGATTTAAATGTATCTGTCTGGCAAGCCAATTCAATGTTCGTTGATCAAATGCTTTCACTGAAATCAGTTGCAGTGCAGGTGAAATTCGAAATATAATATGCATATACAACTTGATTTGATGGTAATAGATCAATCATATCAAGTCAAGACTTAGAAGAATATCATATTTATGCTTTATTTAGCAAAACTTAATCTGCCATTTTAAAATGCAGCCCATGGAGTTTATCCTTATTATATCGAATGCTTGCTCCATTTTTATTTAATCTTGTTATTTATGAGTCATAGTTGAATTTTAAGACTTGTATTTGGACCTTGATATGCATGACAGCGGTATGTGCTTTATTTATACAGAATCCATTCAGTGTAATTATCGCATCTGTAACTATCTTATCTATAAGTTTCGGTAAGTTATACTCCAATATTCCATTTTTTGGATAGGTTTTTGTAAATTATGATTATTAAATTGGTGATAGTTTAATGAATTATTTCAAAAAAGCAAAATGTCTTTGAGCACAGAGTAATAATTGTGTTCATTACTTGCTTTTTATGAATAAGCATTTCAAATCCATGTTTAAATTTTTTATAATTTTCAAGAAATAAAAATGTTAAGAAACCATATTTTCATAGTTTATAATTATTTTCATTGTTTGTTAAAATACACTTGATCAAATAATAAGGCAAGAGCAAAGACAACTTATCCAGATCATCACAAATAAAGCATTCGAGCATTAAAAACAAGTGGATATTCTTATCTATCATAAACATTGACCTTTTTGCAAAGTTAGAAATCAAACTATGATGGGGATAGTAATGACAATAAAAACTAGTCCTAGTACACTATTACTTACAAAAAACAAAAAAAGAGGTGAAGGGGGGCCCTTACCAGGAAATGCTACAACAACATCCACAACAGCAACAACAACAACAACAACAACAACAAGTGCTGCCAAATTGTTAAAGGCGTGATCGGATTCTTATCCTGGTGGAACTTGGATCTTGATCCCGCGACTCTTTGCGCCATATTGATGTGTATTGGAATGTCGGTCGATTTTACTGCTCACGTATCCTATCAGTATCAAGTGAGTACCGTAATACTTTCATCTCAGCAGCCAAAAATTGCAAAGTACGGTACTGAAAGTTTTATTACAGTATTTTGAGGAGATATTGCTTTACTTGTAAAAAACACCGCTATTAAAAATTTATAATCAATAATTCGTCGTTCCATTAGAAACAAAAAAAATAAATAATTAATTAAAATAATGGATAGAATAACTTCTGGTCAATTTGAGGTTGGAGAGAAAAAAATAATCGCAGAGAATCGAGTAAGAAAATTACGATTAAATAGTAATACATCACGTTTGGAATACACCTTGAAAAGCGTATCATGGCCAATTTTGGAAGGAGCAGTAAGCACAATTGCATGTATCTTACCCTTATCACTCCTAAAGGTTCGACTTCTTAGCGAAATTTCAAGTGGTTAAACATTTTTTCGTTACTGTTGTGTAGGTAATCATAGCCATTCTGCACAGTATAAAAAAATCTTTCTGCACAATACGTGTGGTGCAGTATGAATTATTAGTAAGTAAAAGTTAAATAAAAAATTTATGCTAATAAAAAAATCAGCATTAATAAAATTATAATTTTCATTCTCTTAATAACTATTTTTTCAGAATTATATTCCGTTAGTATTTGTGAAAACAATATTATTGGTTGTAATGTGGGGCTTAATTCATGGACTTGTATTACTACCAACATGTCTTTCACAGATTCCTAACTCTTTACTAACAATTAGCTGTTATCGCACAATTTTACGCAAACGTCAACTATCCGGTAATACTAGCAATATTATCGATGGTACTACCAATAACAATAATTGTAATAGAAACTTGGAGGACAAGAAGGATAGATATCATAATGCAGGCGAATAACAAACGTTACGCCTGCTAAATGAATGCTTGCTAAGTGACATAAAAGTTTCAAAAATAAATGCTTCCAAAGTATGATCTACTAATTTATCCTTCTGTCTGAAACTTTTAATGATTGTATGGAATTGATCATTTGACCATATTCATCACTTCAGAACAGCCCAAAATTCATTTAATCTTACGGGACGAATTGAATGAAATATGGCAGATGGCACTTTTGTTAAATTTATATTAAAGTATATTAAATTTTTAAAACTACTGATATTAATAATGTTGTATTTCAACTAAACTCACCTCCTCTTCTACGTCTTCTCTGTATGCAGATATCACTCACTAATCCACTGAATTAAATATTGTGCAACAAATTAGCACAAGCTTATTGAAAAATAAGCTATCAAACAGTTCAGCTGCTATAGAAAGACTTTAAATAATTCAGACAATTGGGAGTTTCTTCCTCTTTTTCTTATTACCCTATACACTCAGAATACCATAAATAAATATGTGCTAATTGAATTACTTAAATCATCTTCATCTCAATAGTTTAGATAGGACAGATTTAAAGAAACTGTCATTTCGCAACTTTATGCACGACGAATCTGCTCCTTCACACCTCTTAAGCAAATGCATAATTGATCACCTTCAGTTGCACTGATGTAATGACCCAAAATTAAATAATAGGCACTTCCTCCAGACTAAAGAATTCAATCTAACACATCATGACAATGGAAGGGATATTTACCAAATCAAATGCCATAATCTAGAATGTTGATGGCTTCCCAAACTACATCGTTTACTACGGATAAATTCTTACGAATCTTAACGCAAAACATAGTGCGCATCAAGAATTGCAAAAAATATGCAAGAAACCCTACACATTCTGAATCTATCAGACATCTGAGAACTCCTGAATACCCTGATAAAAGATTATGATGCGCGAACTTTTTAGTTTGGAATACGTAATACTGTTACAGTGGTCAATTAGCACACCTATTCTTTTATTTGTGACACAAGCTTTGTAACTTGATCAAACCTTAATTAGTTCCATTTCTGGCAACGACCTAGATGAGATGTGTAACAGTAATGCTTCAAAATAGTATCGTCATTAACAGCAGATGTCAAATTTTAACACATTTAACACATCCATAATTAAAATCTTAACACGGAACACCGTTCGAAAAATCATTCAAACAAGCTAACATGAGCAATAATTCCTTCTCCTTTTTGACGAACGCACACAATTTTTAAATGTGAGGAACTATTAAGAAGAACGGATACAAGTTCCTCACTATTCCAGGAAAAGGTAGGTGTATACAAAATGAATGCGAACATGGACAATTTTATGAGATGACAACTGATCTGTACTACCATTGGGTAGCAGTTATCAGTTATTAATCTCAATATACATTCCAGAAATTAATGAAAACAGATGTTTGAAATGATAAAAAAATAACGAAAAATTAACCTGAAAGCACATCTTGCTCTGATCAAAATGATAATACACGAAATGGAACTGATACATTCTAAAATATTCACTGTCTAGTATCCAGCCAGCAATTTAATAATGCAAATACTAGACTATTTAGATCAAAAACAAAACTATAGAGAGATTTTCATAGCTTACCAGAACCAATAATCACAAAAAACCTAAATTTCGAAAATTTCCTAAAATAATTGTGTGGAACAATAAATTAGATTGCAAAATTACTGAGAGCAATACCACTCTCAACATCACTATGAACTCTCTTGTAACCTGTTTTATATAAATTAAGAGCATTAAGTATAATTCGAACCACAGAGAAATAAAGGATGTATGAACTCAAAAAGTGACTCAAAAGAGTTAATTTTCAAAAAAAAGCTATCTAAAATTCTTATCAACTCCCTCCCATCTAGCTGCAAACCAACTATCAACAAGTATAATATGGCTAAAGTACAACCTGAATCCTTTCTCAAAAGACATAAACTTTTCGAGATCTAGCTTTGAAACATTGTTGCACGAATATTTTAAAAACATCAAGGACCTTACTCATATTTACAAATATATAGCATGGCATTAATCACAGCAAAGAAGAGTATCTAAAATCAAACGAGTGATCCTGCTTCACTTTTTCAATGTCTAGGCTTTCAGTAATGCTTAGATAACCCAATATTTCATACTCAAATTTCCATGTCCTAAGCCGAAAAATCTAGTAAGCTTAAGTCTTCTAAACATGTGACTGTTTATTGATTTAAGAATTTTGCTGAATTTTATGAACTGTCCCTCCTATTCTATTTCTATAAAAACAGAATGAGGTTAGCAGTTTCTTCAATAGTAAACATAGAGTTAATAAACTGGAATAAACAAAACAACCAAAAGAAGTAAGTCCCTAAATGGAAGCAATCATGAATATTATTACAATCTAGAAACTTGCTATCATAAGAGTTTTACTGTCAATAATAATTAAATTTTGAGAGAACAATAATTCTAGATCATTTCTTATCCCTTTTACTCCTATTTAAATGCATTACATGAAAAAACTGCATAGGACAAAGAAACAGTAAAGCATGCCATGTAATTAGTAGAACTCTATAGTGCAGTATTTTGGAAGAAAAAAAATTCACAATTATCCAAAATCCGGCAAAAATGTGCACTAGTAAAGAACTCCTGCCGTAACAAAACATAATATACCATACATTTCCATGTACAAAATACCATGTCACTAACTGCAAAACAACAGAACATTCAACTCCTTTCTGAAACATGTGAAACTATTTCTTGGACTGACTTTTTGCATATTCTAACAGAAAATTCCTTTGCATCGCTTGTTGTGCCTGTTGCAATTGTCGAACCATCTGTGGATTACTGCTAAACATAGCAGCAGCAGCAGCCGGATTCATTGAAGCTGCCAAAGCTGCCAAGGGATTAGCTGCAGCTGCATTTGCTGCAATATTTCCAGATCCACTGTTTTGTTGGGCATTTTGAACCGCTTGAGCAAGTGCTGCCATCGCCAAATTAGGTAAACGCTGCTGCACTAATGGATTCCACTGTAGCTGAATCAAAGACAGTTATAAATTAGAACTTCTAGATATATAGTGCGTAAGGACTACGGAATCCAAAGCACTTTCAAAACACATGATGGAAGATCTTCTTTTATGAACACGATCATACATGGAAGTGTAGCCAAATAACTACCGTCTTATTAAAAATTAATTTCCAAATTACAACTAATTTAGACAGCGATTCAATCAAAAATTCATCTAAATAATTAGTTTTAATAACAAACAGCGATACTTTAGTTCGCTTGGAATTCCAAAAAATAACTCCTCCTAGCAAAATTATTCTTACTGCTATAATTTAAGCTTTTGCAAACAGTTTAAACGGTTTAATAGTAACCACTGAATTTTTTCCAAATTTGCATATTATATCATAAAGTGGATTGTATACCTGCAACATACTCGGAGCATTGAGCAAAGGATTAGCCATCATAGCTGCAAGCATCGGATTAGTTTGCCGTAATGCTACAGCAGCAGCCATCTGTTGCTGGAGAAAACTGGTTGCACCAGTTGCACCTGCAGCGGCAGCAAGTGCAGCTGCTGCTGCCGCTGCGGTTTGGGATGCACTTTGTCCAACCGTACTGGTGTTACTACTAGTTGCAGCAGATCTTTTATGGGAGCCTAACTTAGCGTGATGATGCTGATGACCAGTCTATAAAACATTTTTAAGAACTTTTTATTATACTTCGGAAAAATAAGCAAATCTAAATATTAGCAACAGCAATCAAAATGGAACAACATGCTAATTACTTAATCACATACAGAAGAAGTAGAAGCTTTTGGTGTACTGAATGAAGCAGCAGATGACGAAGGTGTTGTCTTCAGAGTAGATGGGCAGAGTGGTGGCGTGGCTGGAGTTGAAGAACGGGGTGTCGATGAAGAAGGTCCTACTGTTTCAAATTTGCCTTCAGCGATCTGTTTTTCCAGTTCCTAAAGTAAAATTTATAATCAAATAATCAATGCACTAATATTTCTAAACTATTTTTCTAAAATTTTGACAATTATTATTTGCTATTACAAGCGATAAGATATTCTAATCTGGAATTAGTTTCATAATAAATGAACACCATATAAATACGATTTATGAAATGAATCTATTCATTCAAATTTTCACCCACCTGTTCTTTCTCTGTAATTTTATTAAAAACTTTTCTGAGCAAAGCTGCATGTTCTTGTCGTAACTTCTTCTTTTGCGCTGATTTAACACATGCATCACAATAAAGATTTAATGAATTATCATCTGCTCCAATAGCACGCCAAACTGGAGTGAAATCAGTACCGCATTCTTCACATACATAAGGCCCAACAGCAACACGTCTGCAAAAATGATTTTTTTTTGACCAACAGTTTAGTAATTTCTAGAGATAAACAAACAGTAATTATCAATCATAAAAGAATAAATCTTTAATCATAAAAGATACATCCTTATTTGACTGTTTCCAATGCTGTGATTTCGAGAGACATCTAAACAAACAAATGCATTAAAAATTAATCTCCTTCTACAGTCTTCTGGGTAATTTCAGTTTTATAATTTTTTGAATCCTTTTTTAAACCTTTCTATAAATTTATTAGACACTTTTTTTAGTAAAGCTGCATGCTTTTGCTCTTAACACATGTGTTAAGTTAGCACACAAGATGGTCACTTTTTCTTCTTGAAAAAAAAAAAACTGCATTACTTGAAAGCAGTCTTATCCTTCAGCAACCTTTGTACAGCAATATCAAGACCCAAATATACTAAAAAGTCCGGCTGATTTGCGTTTGGAATAAAATGCATATCAAGTGGTGCAGAGCGTGGTGATGGAATCTAAAATTAACCAAACGCATATAATTATAAACAAAATCATGTAAAACAGCCATACTATTTCCAGAGTAGTTGCTTCCAGAGTAAAGAATATAATAGAGAATAATTCAGAGCAACTTTTTGTTTATAAGCTTGATGCAAACAAAATCTAAATAAACACTAAACTCGAATACCTACGACTAATAAAATGAAACAAGATGAAAAAATTTATCTTTCAAAACTCTGTGTCTGTAACATGTGATTTATGTTTCAAAAATTTAATTATAATCACATAGCTTCATTAAAAACCTTAATCTGAAAACCTACTTGTAATAAATGCTGTTCCAGCTGTCGTCGTAGAGCAGCTCTGGCTGCTGTAGCGCGTTGAGCAGCGGTTTCTTTGGCAGCTAATATAGCTGCCGCATTGTTCCGAGATTGATGCTGTTGCTGATGCTGAGAAAGAAGAGCTGCAGTAGCCAAAGCTGCGGCGTGCTGAGTTAAACGACCTGAAATTAAGAAAAGAATCCGTTGCACTAAAATATTAAAAATATTAAATTATAGTTAATGCGTAATAAAAGAACGTCAAGTTACAGCTCATTATTCAACAATCTTAAATTTACCGTTATTGGACTGAACATGCTGCTGGGCCTGTTGCAGCAATGCTTGAGCAGTAGCAGGATTAATAAAGCCACTTTTAGCAGCGTTATGCAACATTTGTTGTTGTTGTGGTGTCAGATTCGCATTCATCAACGCAGCAGCTGCTGCAGCTGCCGAAGTTACAGCAATAGAGGGACGCGAAGATGTATTTGAAGTTGATGCTGTATAGTTATAAGAATTTTTTAATGGTAAAAGAATTTACAGGATGAATTGTCCACTAACTAAAGTATGCAAACAATTCAAAATTTGACTTTAAGACACTAGAAAATTTCTAAGACACACTTAACTGAGATATTACAGAGAGAAATATACAAGTGAAAATTAAAAAACGATTGTGCAATGTGAAAAATATAGAAAAAACTGAAATCAGCGCCAACCTTTTACTTGACTATTCGACACAGGCCGAGTCTGAATAGCAGCAACAGGTGGCTTGTAAGCATGACCACTACCGTTCTGTGCAACATTGGCTGTTAGTTTACGCACATTGGCTTCTTGAATCTAAATGGAAAAAATCCAAAAAAAGCAAATCAACAAAATACAATCCAGAGCTGTTATATATCTCAGCACTATAATTAATTTCTTTCCCTCTAGCAATAATCTTGCAGTTCAAGAAATCCAGCAACAAAGAATTTGGTGCTATCCTGTTCGAGCAAGCAGTTAAAATGCTTCATAACAAGCAACAGAACAGATTTTAGTGAACAACTAGAGTAAATTTTTTTTAAAACCAAGTTATATTAATGTCATCATAGCAATTGTAGAGGGACTATTACAACTTTCTATTTTTTTTTCTTCAATATCTTACGAATACAATATTATTAAAAAAGTTCTATTGCGTAATGAAGATTGGATTTAAAACTTGTACAAATGCTTTTAAATATTATAAACAGCAACGTTAACATTATTATCATGATCAGAGCACTAAACTCATAATCAACTTATTTTGACCTATATCGTCACTCATTACTATGATATCTATTTTCCCAAATAAAACAAAAATTTCCTTTTTCAAACAGCTTATCAAGAATATGAATATACTGAATGACCTGTTTAACAGAATGCTGTTGGCTTATTTGCAATTTTTTTAGCATCAATAGTTTTGCCTCGTCCTTCCTTAGTTCAGCTTCAATATTTTTAACCATAATCTCCCGCTCCTTCTTTTGTTCATCAGTTTGTTCCCGATTCACGGTCTGAAATAACAAACCACTAAACTACATTAGATTACTTACGTGTTAAATATTAAATAATGTAAAACAAATAAAAATGAAGGTTGTGACAAAAAAGGAAAAAATGTGATTTTGTAGAAAAATATTTTCTGAATAGTGTTATATCCAGAAATCACAAAAAGATGATAAAGACAAAACTATAAAGTTGCCAAAAGAAAAATCACACACTCGGTCATAAACTTTTCTGACTTGCTCGAACTCCAATTCATTCAAACTTGATAATTCGGACTCGTCACTCATCAACAGTACTTCATCGTCTTCCATTTTAATTCCAAATTTGCAATCTGTCTGATCTAACTTCTGACCTTCCGCATAACGTTTTTTCTTAAATAACGGTTCGTCACTATCATCATTTTCTGGTCCCGAAATGCAAGCTATACCCTGTAATCATAGCAAACGTGTAGTTATTTTGTGCATAAGCTTCTAGATATGAAAAATATTAGTTTGTATGAAGTTCAAAAAGTGATATTTAACTTAGGTATATGGTATATGTTTATGTTACTACGCTTTTTTGTACATGGACAGACTGAAAAAAAAAACTGCCAGATGTGCAAAAAATTATTAGTGCTGCTAAAAATATTTTCACAAAACTTAAGGACACAGAATTTACTTGTAATAATTTCGGTTTTGACGACAAACTTATGAAGGAATTCGGATACAAATATTGTTACAGAACAACTGTAACAGAACAGTAAACAACAAATTTAGAGGACGTTATAGCTCTCTTACATAAAATATTGAAAAATGCAATAAAAAATCAATTCAATTAAAAAACTTCGTATTTCTAAATAATGAGCTAGTAATACTCATAACTACAATTTTTTGAACGTGAATAAATGAATAAATAATGGTCATGTAAACTAACAAATTTTATACATTACGTGGCTAAAATTTTTTCTTAATGTAATACTAAAAGATTAGAATTTTCAAATTTTAAATGATCCATGTTTTAAAACATATATATCCTACTTCACGCAAGTAAATCAAATTGACTAACACCATGTGATGTCATACCATCGATCACCGGCGTCAACGTTTCTTTCAGTTTAATACGTTCGGCAGCTTTTAAAGCGCATGCACGTGTGCTACGACGTAAAGATGATGGTGACACATTTCCGACAGCTACTGAAGACTTTGAGATTGCTGTTTCAGCGATTCCACTTTGTTCGATGTTTGATGACGTTGACTCATGACATAGCCCATTCTTCAAAATGTTTTCAATTTGAATGATAAGTAAGGGTGAATTAAAACAATGTACTGTAAGTTTAGACAGTGGATATAAACTGAATACATCTATGTTACTGATAGCAAGAGAGAAAAAGAGAGCTTTAACAAGCTCTGCTTAAACCCGTCATTATAGATTTTAAATCATTCGTTACTAATAAATGATAAAAATTATCAGAAGCACCAAGAGCTATAAAAATTTTTGAATGAATCGAATTTTTATACATAGCCTGAGCGTCACTGCGATTTTTGGAAAATTTTAACATATATAAATTAAATGTTTGAAATCTAACATATTGAATGAAATCAAAAATTTTTCGTACCACACGAAGTATATTTGATAAAAACATATTGTAATTTGCTGCCTCTATATTATTTAAATTTACACATGCTACATTACTAACAAAATATGAATATGCAAAACAATGATTTTTATCACTTTTTGAACTTGCTACTGTAATTTTGATTGGGATAAAAATTTTTTAAATAGATTTTAAGTATATTTCAG
Organism: Thelazia callipaeda; assembly: GCA_900618365.1. Lineage (NCBI taxonomy): Eukaryota > Metazoa > Nematoda > Chromadorea > Rhabditida > Thelaziidae > Thelazia > Thelazia callipaeda. The sequence goes on from UYYF01000164.1 coordinate 21,776, forward strand.
AAAGTTTACATCTTTTAAGAAAAATATATTAACATGAAATATTTTTCGTACCACACGAAGTATATTCAAATCAATTTTGTGCAGTTGATCTTTAATTTTATAAGCAAATAAATATGTTCATTAACAGTAAACCTCCTCAAAACCATTTAATGTTTCTGCCACTAAAGTATGCACGTCAGCTGCACCATTAACTCCTTTTGAGGTACTTTCAGTTGTTGTTCGATGTTCCGATTTCGTTGCCATACTATTTTTAATGATTCACTACGTGCATCACAAACTGCAACAGAAACAAGTATTCATATGCTTTTACGTTAGATCTTTTTAACACAGTAATCATTAAAAAACGGAACTAAACAGTATGTAAAGCAATGATTTTTGTATTAAATTTCTTTCTCCGATCAATTTAGATAAGAGATATAATACAGATAGTGACGAAAAACACGAAGAAGTAAGAATGAATTATGATTTTTGTGAGAGTAATAAGTTTTCAAATATTAAAAAAAGATCTGTAAAGAAAGTGTTGAAAAAAAGTGCAATTTTTATATTTATTTTCCTGATCATCACAACAAATTTTTATCACAAACGACCGTTTAAAGAAAAAAGAATACGAAAAAGAGGAAATATTGGTGTGGATGATCGCAATCAACAACCGCTAATCTTAGTTGCCCAATCAATCTCCCACCTATTTGATGCAACCACTACCCAACAGCCAACGACAAGAAAAAACTCTTAACGAAATGAAAGCTAATATAAAAATCAATTAATCCTTAAGCTTTTCAAACCATTTAATACATACAATGTATATATAACATGTGTGAATATTATCTGTCTATACATCTATACCTTTTACTTTTACAAATGTAAGTTTTTCACATGTCATACGTCAATCATGCCACGACGCCTGGTTAATAATAAAAATTAGCACTTACTAACGTACTCACTAACTAAAAGCAAGTCACACATAACAGCGATCAACTCCACTAACTAACTGCTTTATCATTATGAATTGCAAAAACAATCCAAATTGCTTACATTATTATACAACCACCGTTTATTAATCATAACTATGAAAGTAATAATTGTTATTCATATGACAGTGATAATGATGAGAGGATAGAATATAAACTTTACAAACAACTGTAATGTCCACTTTCCGGAAATACCGGAAAATGCGCGGATGAACAGAGAGCACAAGAGAGAGAGAGAAACGAAGAGAGAAAGCAGAGGGACGCAACTAACAACGACAACTGCATAACGGAGGCAATTTTGAATGCACCCTTGGACAATATGCACAAGCACCCAAGGAAAGTCTCGAAAAATCAAACAAATTTAATGAGTGCGTGCATACACACATACACCCATACTCACGTTCATATACGTGTACAAACTCATGTGTGTGACCGTAAACAGCTTATGTTTACATACGTGTACATAAACATGTCTGCATGCGTGTACATACAAGTACAGCCATACAATGTCGTGTTTTGTGGTAATAAGGGTCACATACACGTGCACACAATGACGCCCACGCAATAGCAGACGGAGAGGAGTATGCGAGTGTTGTCGATAATTGAAAAGTGATCGCAGAGAGGCAACGAAACATCCAACGCTACCGCCAACGACGATAGATAGACAAATAGATAGGTAGACAGATGGCATGAACGAAAATCGATCGATATATGAACGAAAAGCTTGACGCGCGCCATCGTCACGTGAATGTGTGCATGTCTGCGCGTCTGCCCTTGCGTGAGAGTGCGACGTTTGCATGCTGCGCGTTGTTTGTTCATTAAGATGTTACCACTATTGCTATTGCTATAGCTAGGTCTGTAGCTAATGCTATCGCTGCTGCTTCTTCATAGCAAGAAGTATGTACGCATCCTGTCTCCAACAATAATTAATACTTTCATTCCTTTGCACACTCACTCACTCACTTATTCAGTCAGTCAGTAGTAGTGTATTGCATAGTAGGCAATAAGATAGATGTGACCTCGATTGACCTTAGATGTTCTAATAATCACCCGCTATGTAAGCACAAGTAGTACACTCCTGCCTTTGCTCACAAATTAAGTAATATTCTATTCTGTTACACCGAAACCTGTCAGCTATATAGCACTAACCTTTTCAGGCAGATATTAATGTCACTACAAACGTTACTTTGCATATTTACACAAGTCGTTTAGCTACTTAGCATCCATCTGACAAAAATGATAACAAAATAACTGAGCCATAAGAAGTTACGATTTGCACTAGAAATAAACGCTGTTTTTGCTTGCCATCATAGCCACAGTCTCGATTCTAAATCTGAAAAGTGAATCCCATTTTAATTCATTCCACCTATTTATGGTTTAAGTTTACTTCTGTAATTGTAGTATTAATTTTCTAGTGAAAACAGTTTAAAATCTCATTTACTGGCAGTTGTAATTAATAAATTATCCTTTAAACTACGTTTGCTGTTAATTGCATTTATTTGTTTTTCATAGTACGGCAGGCTAGAAGCTTTATTGTATATTTAAATGAGTAACAACAGTTGTTAATAAATCAGTTTGCATTTACAAAATGTGATATTTTAATGATAAATAAAAATTTTTCTCCTCTTTATTCATTCCACCTATTTATCCGAAATAGAATAATATTATTGTGATATTTGTTGAAAAGAGAGTTTGAATTGTTGCAGGAGTAATGGCAAGGAATAGTAGGCAGTTTCCTTTTTTGCATATTCTCTTCATCTATCCGTATTCTAACCGTTTACAAAATATTTTACTCAAACTTTTCATCGAACAACATTTACATTACCTGTAATGCTTGAATCAAATTTGATTTTCATCAATTCTACTAGTCCATTTCTAGTCTCTCATATTGTTGACAAATTAACTTATCCTAAGAATTTATGTAATCGAAAGCTTCTCACCTTTACATTTTTTCTTTCTGATAGATATCTATCTGCTAAAATCTCACACTTCGTATCACAAATCAAATGTTTAAATTGTACTTCCGCAGGAAAACAATACACCGATTTATTTCTCATAAAGTTTACTGTTTTTACCCTCTCTACGCACTGCATATAATGATCCATTGAGTATATAAGAGAACCTCAAAATACTTTTAAATTAATTATAGAAAAATCTTCAATATGAACTACGCTATCAGCAGTTTAATGCTGTTACAGCATGAAAGATGAAGCTGTAAGTCATATATGCTCATTCTGGAAAAAAAAGAAAGCTTTTAAATTATTCATAGATATAACTGACAGAAATAAAAGAACATCTTAAGCGGTTTTTATTTTACAACAGTAACTGACACTAAAGTCGTATGACATTTCGTACGGATGGAACTAGGTGAAAAATTTTTCTAACACGACAAAAACATTCTAATTTACTGGCGATAAACAATGTTATTAGCAAGTCCTCGGTAGTAGTCTTAGATTTACATGGTTTGCAATGAAGTCGATATAGTATACTTTCTGAATGCCTCACTTACTATACAATATTGAATGTAAATAACCTATTTATAAAAATAATTGGTAAAATTCGCAATTTTTTGCAACTGCATGTTTCATGCTTCGCGCATATACCAAAATAAAAGACGATAAAAGAATGGTTACAATAGGTGTCACCATGTTGATTAATCTGAAATGAATAAATTATATCCATGAAGATGTCGTGCTCGCGGAAAGAATACCTTCTTAATACATGATAATAACTGATAGTCTAGTGATATAATAACATTTATCAGTATTTCCTCTATCTAATCACAAAGTGATGAATGATTATAATTTTTGTTCTAAGATTTTACTCTCATTCCCATCACTTAAATATTTTTTAGCCGTATTCTATTCCACATGAAACAATCTCAGTATACTTTTATTTAAAGACTATTTTAAATTTCTATTTCTAAAACAGAATTGAAAATATATGTGCTTGTACTGATGGCAATTTTGTTTCTAATTATGTGGTACAATTTTCGCACTTTCAAAACGTGTTGTTTCTACCATATTACCTTGTTACACTAAATTTGTCAACCTGGCTTTCAATAATCATTAATAAAATCGCATGATTAGAATATTTCAAGTTATACTCAGTGAGAAATTTCATCCAGTTCTGGCTTTTGATGACATTTTTTGCATCTGAATACAAATTTCCATATCGCTTGAAAATCTTTTAATTAAATTAATGCCGAATAATAAAGGACAACTTTTTAAATTTTACTAATAATATATATGTACATACTAGTTATAAATCTCTCCTTTAGTATTCTAAAATTTCATCGGACTCTCTACAAACACAGTTTTTCAGTGGCATCACTGAAGTATTGACTTATCAGCATATTTGTTCGCTTCTCTCCTAATGTCTATAGAACCGTGACAAAACACGTACGCTACCTACTATGATGCTCTTCGTATGAAAACAAGTACGTGTACTTATTTTTAATCCTATTCCTACGTCTTTCTAAGTATAGAGACTGACTTGAAAAAGATAGTGTATACTTCCTTAGGAAGACCACTTTTAGTTTTATTTTCAGTATTGCTTACGCTTGCACATATTGCAGAAGAACCAATTTTGACAAGTACATACTAAATTTCAAATTCTTAATGAAAATTTTTCACTACAATCTTTCTAAGTAATGATAATCTGAAATGTATAAATATTTTGGAAGATTGAGTGACTATAAAACTATTACTAATATTTGATGTTGAGTATTCTCTGTTAATAATAATATTATCTACTCCTGTATGCAAAGAATGTGAACCACTTAATTCGTGTCTTACTACTTTCTTTTCTTAACATTAAACTTGTTTAATTCTTCAAAATGTTTAAAACTTCATTTTTTTTAAATAAAACTTTAAAGAATATTTCAGTATGTAAGTTGGAACTGATAGTCAAGTACTGTCGTAATATTTCAAATGGTCTTAATTACGTGAAACAACGTGAGATCATTCATTAAAATGAAATACTGAAAATAAGTGGACGAAGTATTATATACATCCTATACCAGTACAAAGTTAATGTATGTAAGTTGAAATTCGCACACTCGACATTACGTGAAGTACCAACAAAAATGTAGACGCACATGTATCCACGTTTCGTTGCAGCACTTTTAAAGTAACTTTTCATGGATGAAGTCCATACAATGCAAATGTGACTCTTTAGTCTTCAATTTTAAAGTTCCTGCGTAGGTAGTTAATTAAACAAACAACGCGTAAAAGAAAGTCCATTTCGAACATCACTGGTTATTAACCATTACTGCACATCGATGTAACGCCGTATGTGTACGTGTATAATATATATGTGTGTGTTATACGTGTCTCAATGGAAGCATGTATGAACGTTTATGAATAAGAATATATTTATGTACATGTGAGTGAATATTAAGTTGTATGTACGTATGTATGAGCTGTCTCTGTAGTGTGCATATTTATTTATATATATCTGTATGTATGTATGTATATATGCATACGTATGAAAATTTAAGTTAAAAATGAAAGCATAATCATAGAGAAGGTAGCATATGAGCAAATACGAAAACATCAAGTGAAATTAACAGTAAGAGGAAGAAAGAGCATACTAAAATGAGAAAATTAGAACGATGGTCAGTAAATGATAGAGAAAAAAGAGGCAGCAGAAGGGGATGTTTGCAGGTACGCCTAGGATAAATTGCAAAGAGGTTAAAAAGACGTGAGAATTATGATATACGTCTTGAAAACACACTTGGAATTGCATCACTTGTACGACAGAAGTACTCCAAGCAACTCATACACATATGCATATTTTCTCGCGTGACTTTCTGATACAGTTACACTTTTAATGGAATGTTACAGTTGTAAGAAAGCAGTCAGGCTGAATATAGCGCGACCACTTTAGTTTATATTTACTGAACTAAATGAGTAAAAGAATTTTGCTTAACATGATTATGTTTTTCTTGGAACCTGAATTTTTTGGTTCCAAATCTGCAAATCACAGTACTAGCAGTAATAGTAAAAGCGATAACTAAATAATAGTAACAGAAATAATGCAGATGACATGAATGGTAACGAAAATTTTCATCACACTTTTAAACAGCAGTTGCAGTTATGCAAATTTTCAAATGTGTGATGTAAATCAAGAATGATAAAGCAAGTAATTAATGAAAAAATAGTTACTTTTGCATAATTACAGGACTGATCTGATAAAAGGAATGGAAGTCAAGTCGTTGGTGGTATCGATGGAGGAGGCGATGGCGATACTAATGATGCTCTGTCATCATCATCGTCCATTTTTCAGATTTCATATCGATTTTGTCTCTCGCACACTTTGAAAATTAATAATTGATCGCTAAAACTTAATTCTTCTTGCACCCCTCTCTTACAACAATAATAGCAACAACACTGCACTCCTCCACGATTATTAGTGTAATTTCGAGCTCTTTCATTTATTCATTTATTTACCTATTCTCTATCTTTTTCATAAATTAATAGTTGTTTGTATTTTTTACTTACAAACTTAAGAGTGGGGCAAATGGAATGTAGAAATTTTTTGCTTGCAAATGACTAACTTTTAGTAAAAATAGACACTTATTTCTCCTACTAACTTGGCAAGCAAAAAGTAGCAGAGAATCTTGTAAAATATGCTGATTTTTTCTCTCAGCAATCTTCTGCTTCAGTTCAGAATTGATTTGTCTCAGGTTGACCTAAATGTTGCCTCAACTTATTATAATTGCTTTTAGCATTAAGTCTTACAAATTACTTTATATTTCCTCTCCACGATCCCTCTACACGACCTTGATATACGACATGGCCGGGAATCAGTCTAGATCACTACTAAAATCATGACTTGTAAATCAATACTAAAATCAATTTCTTGTTTCCTGGAGAATTTAAATGGGAACTTACACCTTTTAGTAGCTTTTGACCACTTCCATTATGGAGTGATTAAATTCCGCAACCAGTCGTCTCACCACATCATATCAACTTTGTAATTTTGAAATTAACAAAAATCTTAAACTCATTTTAAATGCTGTCTGAAAAGTTGCACTAATATTTGTTCTCTCAATTTCGCAAAGATTCTTAGATGCAAAAAAGAATTTTGTGTCATATCAGGCAAGAAATTTTAATTACAATATCAGTTTTGTCTTTAAATTTTGATTTGCAATGTTTATAACCTTTTGAACTAAATAAATGCGCAGTATATAATTAATTCAAATATAACTTTCAGAAATGTACTGCAGACTCATACACTTACACACACACACAATCAGTTATTAGGACATACAATTTGGTTAAAATTTGTTATTTAATTTAAAAAAAAATGAATAATACATGAATTATATGTATTAGAAACTGTGTCAGTCCAATAAACAACTTATTTTTTGATGCTAATTTGTAGTTAGTGAAAGTTTTGGGACAAAACATGAAACACGTTTAGGAGCTGTAAAATAAAGTTAACTTACGTGTAAAATTATTCTTTAATTAAATCCTACACTGATATTCTACATACTGCTTAGTACTTAACGTAAGTAATTTAATATATATTGCTTTGCATCATATAACAGTTGAAATGCATGTAAAAACTTTTTTTTGTTTTTAATACTATTGACTTGATTTTTGAAAAAGTTAAAAAAATGAAAAAAGCAACAATGCAAAGATTAACTTAAGAGAATATGAACAAGTTTGGTAGCAAAAGAAGTAAGCTATGTTAGCTTTCAAGTACTTTACTAACCAATCAGAGGTTATGATTTTAGAAATGACCTATCCTCAAAGGCTAAAGAAATATATAAGAAGAGTGAAAAATTCTAGTTTGGATGTGCAGATCAAAAGTTTGCAAAATTCGCAATTCGAGGAAATAGTTTTCTGCATGACCTATCTGTAAGGGCTTGAATAAAAAAAAACTGAGATAAGGGAGAAAAAGTAAAACTGTAATTTTATCAATATAAATTCGCTTCAAATAGAACGAGGTAATAGTATAGATTATAATATATATTAAAAGGAATGTAGGAGAAGGTGGAACCGAATTTTTAGGAATTAAAATTAAAACTATGATGTTGTCATGAGGGAAGGAAGAGAAACTTTTCAAACAAGAACAAATCGATCAAAACGAATAATTTATCAATTGTAAAGTTTACAAAATAATTATAAAAAGTTTGTATTGCTCACTGATAACACAAAGTAAAGAAAGCAAAGCAACAAACTGCGAATTTAAAATTTTCAAGTTCTTTTCCTATCATATAAAATAGAGTGAAAATCAAAAGCAAAACTTACTCTAATGTTGAGTTAGCTCTGCAAACAATCTATTTTATAGTATAGTATAAATATATACATTTTTTGCATCCCTCACATATTCATTTTAGAATGAAAGCAACAATTATGCGTGATTTCAGAATACAATGAAATTTGTATTATTTCAAGTTGTTTGCAGTGAAAATTTCAAATCCTTACGAGGAAGTTTAAAAAGTACCTAAATACACAATGCACATTTATCTATTCTACATTTACCCATCATAGTACTTACTAATTAGTATTAGTTAATTCTTACCAAAATTTATCAAACAATAAAAATACGACTTGGTCATAAATTTCTGGTTTTTACGATGATGTGGTAATAGATTTGATATCATAATTTGGCAAGTTATAGCTCGCATAATTTTTTATCTTCTAGAAAGATCCTAATTTGATGGATACTTTTTTGTGATGAAATTTCTTATCGATTAAATAAGCGATGCAACAATATTTCGTAATATAATTTTAATCCTTGCTATAACGACTATTTTACAACAAGAAAATTTAATTACATAAATCAAATTAAACAAAATACGGACGGCATGGGAATATACAATGAAATGAAGTCTAACACGACATTATTCTACCACTTCTACTTCTATTACAAAATTTGCAAATCATAACATTCATTCTCATTCCATAAAAAACTACTCATTCAGTCATTCCATAGAATAATTCAAATCTCTGAGAGAAGGAAATTAAAAATGTATTCAGTCAGTCTAATTAAAGTGCTTTAGACTAAATACTAATGTGAAAGAATGACTCAGTGCTAAAGAGCAGAAAAAACTGCAAAAGGTTAAATCAAAATCAGACATCACTCGTATTTACATTTATGTGCTTCATGCAAACATTTTTGAGCAAAAATGAAATGCGGCCGAAATCAACTCAACAATATATCGATTTGCACACTCAGATTAGACAAATGTGCAATAACTTGAATGTTTGGACTTGAATCTTCTCAATAAATAGTAATTATTTATCGCTTTTTCTGCTAAAAGTGAATGAAATTAAAAATTTTGACAAAAAATGTATTTCAAAGAGGACGAAGACTGCACACCTATCTATGTACAACAGAAGGCTATGCATTTTTTTTGAAATCAAGAAATCGATTCATGTATTAATATGAATGTTAATAGTAATGTTTACTTCAAACACATATACATGTAACAGTTAATTAAACAAATACCTAATTATATTAATATTTATTAATTTATTTATTTGAGAAATAAAGTCCATTCATTTGAAATATATTTGGATGGATGAATGTCAGAAAAAATTAGTTTCATCTTAGAGATGCCAGAATGTGCATTATACAATGACAAAATCTTCGCTGAAATAAGTGTAATAGCAAACATATCATGAAGAGCATATATACCTCCTTTCTTACGAATCACTTAATTAGTTAGTTAATTAATCAATTAATTAACTGACTGATTGATTAAATAGCTGGTTGATTTTGATGAATTAATCGATGAAATGTAATTACCTGCTGTCATGCGCTTGACATCAAAACATTTTAACTTAATTCATGGCAATAACAATCGTCCATCTTTCGCATTCTCATAATATTTTTAAGTTTCAATCTAATACCTTTACTACTACTACTACTACATGTCATTAGAAAATAGCAATGACCGCTAGAATATTCAAAGTTTTCCAATGAATTTTATCAAAGCATTAGCAATAAATTATTTATTTTTCATAGAAATTGGAAATATTATAATTTTTGAGCAATAATTGAAAACATTACGTCATTCTCTTGTTTTTACATATTGTCAACATTCATGAAAGACATAAATATTCAGCACTTTACATTATTTTTAATATTTTCTCAATCAATAAACTATAAATGTAATTTCAAGCAAAACAACAAACTTGCATTAAATTCGACTTATTGACTTATGATGCTAAGATTAACAACTAACAATGCAAGTCCAAGCAATCTTTCTTTTCTTCCCTTTCTCTTTTTCATTAAACTAAAAATTGTAAACGAAGCATAATTATTCCTATTCCTCCTCACTCAACCATACAAAAATAAACGTTTGTTGTTAAGTCAAAAACAGCAAATGCCTTATTGAAAATTGAAAATGCAGTTTTGCGCAATGTAAATAATACATTCATTGGCTCGCTTCGCTCTTCAATTGTAATATATAATTTGCATAGTCTTTCATAATCACTCGCATTATTTTTCTGTATATATATATATATATATATATATATATATATATATATATA
>UYYF01000165.1:0-32212 GCA_900618365.1 Thelazia callipaeda
TTGAAATACTAATTAATTAACTAAATGACTAAGTAACTGAACTTAACTGAACTGAAATACTAGCAAGTCATTTGAAATTTTTTTCGAAAATTACTTGATTTCAAGAATTTTCATTACTTTTATAAAAATTGCAAGAAAAAAATCAAAAAAAAAAATAAAATCTTGAATAAAAAAAGTAATAAAGTGAATTTCCAAGCAAATAAATATTTTTAAATATATTTTATGACATATTTATGCCTTTAATATATATTATTTATAATTGTTCAGGTCAAGAGTCGAATATATCTAGTTTTTGTTTCTAATTTATCCAACTTTTAGAGTTAAAACTTTTTTTAAAATTAGTTTTAATTATTTTTTTGCATGAGTAAATTGTCTTTAGGAATTTGTATAATGCACAAATAACTTTAAATAAATTAGTTAGCTAAATTCATTTGCAATAAAGACAAATTATGCTAGCAGTAGTGGAAATGTTATTAATTAAAATATATCTTATGCATTTGCATAATTAATTTCTCATTATTTTGAGGTCAAACTTTGCTTACTGTTAGTGATCAGTAATATTTGTTATATTTTTGCTGAATATTGTAAAGAGATGAATAATATTGGTAATTAATTAATTACAGATACATCAAGGAAATTACGAGAACATTCATAATTTCGTATTCCCACGTGCTATCTCCCAAATGTCATACGGCGAAGGTGGAGATACGATATCCCCAGGACCTTCAATTTTAAGTTATTTTGTACAATTCTTTCAAATATAATCAGATGAATAGCTAGCTAGTTTCAAAAGAAAATACTAAAACATTAATAAAAAGTTTTCTAGAAATGATTTAAAAATTTGTATGGAATTAGCAAAATTTAAAAAACTACAATTTTCTTACGAGCGAAAAATTATGCTAGCTAATACAGTATGTAAGGATTGTAGAAAAAATTCTATTATTTTATTTAGTAAGTCTTATTTTTGCGCACTAATAGATAGATTTTACTGTATTTCATAGTATTTTTACTATCCTTATATAATGTATTAGCTACCATAACTTTTATTTTTCAAAAAATTTTTATCTATCGTAACTTTTTATTTACAAAAAAAAAAGTCAAGTAAACGTTACAAAATGGCTTTATTTGCAATTTTTTGAAATGTTGTTTATGCAATAAAATTTGTTTTTGATGAATTTCAGTGCTGTCTTTTTCAATTCAAATTTATTCAATATTTAAATGAATTTTTAGTAAATATATTTTTATACATTATTGAATGAATAAGTTTCGAAGTTTGAATCAAAATCTCCTTTTCCAAAAGATAAAGATTTATTAATAGATTATTATTTGTTATAATTCTTGCTTAACACATTCAGTATTACATTCATTGCATTAGTTTTTTGACATAATCAATAAGGTCAGTTAAAGGTCACCATATTAGAGGATAAACTTTACATGATGTCATCAAATGAGTTGCAAAATTTAAAAATTGAAGAATAAATATTGTTTTAGCAGACATGTCTGAAATTTATTTATTCTAAATCCAGTTTTGTAAAAAGTAAGGCTAATACAAAAATGTTACTTGAAAAATTTTTGCAAACATAAATATAAGAATAGAACAAACTGTATTTGATGAATAATTTTGTCAAGGTACCTATTGATATATTAATATTTTAGATGAAATGAACAAGAATATATTTTTTGTTTCATTATATTGGTTAAGATAATCTCAAGCAAAATGATTTGAGCTTTTTTCATATTCTTTTCAACACAAAAGTTTTTGGTTACTAAAAAAAAATAGGTCAAAAGGTCAAAGTTAATATGAATGATTACATGTTATAAGCAAAAATAGCGAATAATAATAAAAGATCAAATTATTTACTTAAAGGGATATCTTCACTTCTTGTTATTTGAAGAGATGAAATTTTGAGATTTATTTAAATTGAAAAAAAATTAGTGCATTTTAATAAGCTGTTTTTTAGGATTTGGTAAAGCAGAATGATAGTAGAGTATTGGAACCGTTAAAAATAGATGTGACAGAAACTGACACTACTCGCTACAGCTTTGATCCTAAACATTTGACCTCTGAACCTGTCAATTCATTATATCAAAGGTAAGTAATTAATCAACAATTTAACAAAATTAAGCACAAAAATAATTACATTTTAAAATAGAAATAATCCAAACAAATTAGTGAATATAATTTTATAAACTATTAAATGCTGTAGGCAATTTTAATCAAAAAAAAAGAATAAAAGTACAGTACAAAATTTTATATTAATATGTAAAGGCTAAATTTTAATTTTTGCATTACTAATTAATTTTTTGTCATTTTTTATTTTTAATTTCTGCAAGAAGAAAATTGCAAAAAATGTTTTTTGCAATGCAAAAGCAATTTATTTTACATTAAAAAAATATTTTACAACAAATACTTAAAAAAAGTCATTTTTTTTATTTAAAAATATTAATTTTACATTTAAATTTTGTTTATAATTTTTAGAATGGCTTTAAGTGACGATGCAATGCTTGCAATACATTCAGTAACTAACTTCAGACCTGAAACAATGTCTGCAAGTAATAGTCGAAGTGGAGATGATTCTCGTACAGTTTGTTCAAATCATACGTGTTATGAAAATATTGGTAAAGCAATGAATACGTGTAAAGTTATGAAGACAATTGAACAAAATACGTCTATTTCCTGCGAGAAGGAAGCATTTAAGTAAAACTAGTAGTCAACTATTAATTTTATAAATTTGATTGTAATAATTTCATATTTTATATTTTAATTATCAAAATTATGAACAAAAATAATAATTGCCAAAAATTTTGTTCTTGAAACTTCATATTCTTTTACAAATAAAAAGTAACAAATACAAAGCATAATGTATTAAATTATATTATCTATTTTAGTATTTCATTTCCAAGCAATAACTTATTAATTTGTGCGAAATGCAATAACGAAGTTTGAAGAAATCAAATTCTTCTGTAAAACTTGCTATAATAATAAAATTGTAATTTATCATGAAAATTTGACGGATTCTATTTCAAATTCAATCACTCAACAAATTGTATATAAAGTTTCAGAATTAGCAGTGAGCGAATATTACCCAAAGGTCGCTCAATTAGTGTACCAACACCTGACGATATGCAAGCAAGCAGTAATGAAAATGGCACTAAAAATAATTATAATAATAATTATAATAGTAGTAAATTATCGAATATCTCTATCTCTCCCAAACGATTTTCGTCTCAACTTCGATCACCAAGATACTTTGAGCTCGTTCCAAACGTGAAATATCCTGCGCCATACACGCCAGCACCCATGTTAAGTCCAATGAGACGAGGCTCGGGATTATTTTGGAAAATTTCTCAAACTTCTTGCGCAAGGGTTATTTTTACCGCATATATTGTAAATGATTACTTTTATCTGATTATTAAGATTAATTCACGTTGCATCAAATAACTGTCAATCTAATATAGTAATCAAAAAAATAGAATTTAGTGCGTGAAAATGAATGCTTTCATTTTGAACTTTACTTACGTGCAAAGTTGTTTCAACATATACTTAATATATAACACTAATTATTTTCATAGTAAATTTAACGCCCTTGGAAAGTTGTACTATCATGTTAAACTGCAAACAAAATTTCTTCAATAACATGATCAATCATTAACGTGATTTCTGACGTGTTTAACGTGTGCTGAAAAATTGTAATCACTGTTTTTGTAATCTGTGAATTGATTAAGACACTTTCATGAATATGACTAGTAAAAATTAAGATGACAATAGTTTGTAGATAAGTGCGGCTCAAACATCAGATGATGACAATTGTTGCGCAGAAGAAGACAGTACACTAAAGGGTCAAGGTTACTTTTTTTAAATGAAGTCAAAGGTTGCATTTGAAACTTTTAACTGTCTAATTAGTCGAAAGACAGTAAATTCAAATGATCACTTATTCTAAAACCAAACTGAAAATAAAATTGAGATGAATAAATTAATGAGAAAAGTGAAAAATTAAATGGACAAAAATTAATTTGTATCATTTACTTAGCAAAATTTGTGCTGGCTGCATAGTACAAATTTGCTATCTCTTGAAAAATATTAGTGAAAAATTTTTTATTACAAAAAATCAAAAAAATTTTGGAAAGAAAATTTAAAAAAAAATGAATAATTAGTTTTTTAAACAAGCTTTAAAATGTAATTGGATTCAATTCATGCTTTTTACAAAGCTTGACCTTACCATGCAAACAAGTTGACCTTCTGATTAAGGGGAAATATTCAGCGTTTAATAAAACAACTCTGAATATCCTGCGTTTTAGTAAGTGAATCATCTCATTATGAAAAAGAAATTAGCCAGAAAACAAATAAGAAAAACTTACAACACTTGCTCGATGACACTTTCACTGAAAAAGGGATACAAAAACCTGTACGTAAAAATGGCTTGTGTTATTCATCTCACGTTTTTGCTGTAAGTTTATTTCACGTTTTCCCTATACATAAAAAAATTGCTAAACAATATTGTGAAGCTTGTTATTATTTTGTACTTGTTCAAAAATGCATACTGTATGAAGTTGATTTTCAAATTTGAAAAGATAAGAAACAAAATTCAAAAACTTGATTTAATTCAAATTCAAAGATTTTGATAATAAATTTAAAAAATAAAATTTCTCACTTCATGCATAATTTGTGTAAGTTATTTCACCTGTTAACTTATTGCATATTTATTGTATTTTGCAATTTAGTATTTATTCAAGAAGTAATCAAGTTAATGCAATGAGATAAAAGTATTCCAAATCGAGTAAAATTTTTATTCACTGGATCAAAAGTCATCTGGACTCTTGATTTACTGATCTAAGTCGTTTGGTCTTTTGATCCATTTTGATCTACTAAATAAAAGTCATCTGGACTTTTGATCTTTTAAATAAAAATTATAATTGTTTTGATTATAGGACAAATTACAACACCTGGAGGTATTAAGAAAAAAGTCAGATATGTATTGGAATAGTAATTCAAGCTGTTCAAACTCATCTACAACTACTGTATCCAACGTATTGCCCAGGTCAAAAATAATTGCACTAATTTGTATGAAACTTTTTTAATAAATTTTTGTGCTTTAATTTAAGCGTAAATCTTCACGCAAATTTTATTCCAATTTTTTGTTTAAATTTTTTTTTATTAGTTGCATATTTGTCGAGATACGTATTTTGCCATAATTGCATACAATGTTTAAACTATAATTAATACATTATTATGACTTTAAATACTAATTTTTAAAAAATAAAAAATCAAATTTTATATTAGAAAATTTTTTAAAATTAAAAATATTTTTTTTGAAAAGAAAAGTTTTTTTCTAATTAATATTTATTGCATGTAAACTTGAAGTAAGCATGATTTTCAGGAAATTATCAGTTACATTAGATGCTGAAGTTCATCGTGAAGTTTCTTCAAATTCTGATATTGCTGAAGACATTTGTGTTGCACAAAAATCTGATGCTGTACCGTTAGTTTTAATTATATTTTTTAGGATAACTGTAAATAATGAATAAATTATACTTCAAATATGCAAAAATTATAAAATTTGTACTTAAAATATGCAAAAATTATAAAATTTATACTTAAAATATGCAAAAATTACAAAATTTAGTGATTTTTTAAAGGAAATTTTAACTTTTAAGCAGATTGTTTGCTTGATAATAACAGGCATATAAATTGTGGACGCGATTATCAAGCAAAAGTGAAGAAATGGGCTGATCGAGCAATAACTGATGAAGAACGAGATAGTATTCCCGATCGAGATGATGCTGTTTTTAATTGCAACATCATTGATCACCTTGATGATTCTGCTGGTATGGTTTATTGATTGAAAAATAATTTCAACTTCATAAACATATTTTTGCTGTTTTATATTATTAATATAAATAATTGGCAACATTAAAAAAATTAATAATTACAGCAATAAAGTAAAAAAAACAGCAAAAATTGTGGCAGTAATAAATTTTACAATGTTAAGTAATAAAGTATAGAAAAAGAAATAATTGAAAGTTCATAGAGAAAAACTTTTAAATTAAAATGTATAAATAAGAGTAGAATTTAATTTATTAGTGAGTAAATAAATTCATATTTTCATAAAATCAATGATTAATTAAGTACGAATATTATTAAAATATCTGCAAACTTTTATGGGAAATTCTTTTGAGCGATAAAATTTTTAATTATTTTTCTAAATTAATTTTGAATTATATATATTTTCAGTTGAGGCTTATGAATTATTAGCTCATAGTAAAGCAGTTCCAAGACCAGGCAGAAACAGAGAATTAGCATTACATTTGCTTATGGAAAATAAGGTTTAATTATTGCAAATTTAATAATTAATACTTTAATAATTAATTTCAATATTTTTAATGACTTAAATAAATTTTGTTGCCACTTTTGAAGTATTAATTAGTTATATTCAGATAATTATTATTAGGGAAATATTCAAGAGGCTGTTTTGGATTTAATGCGATTAGATACATTAGATTGGAGTCAATATCCTATTATTTACAATTCAACTTACACGGACACAAGTTCTTGGACACCAGAAGAGATTAATTTCTTTCAAGATGCTATTTACAAAAGTGAAAAAGATTTTCATCAGGTTGCAATGGATGTATGCTTTTGATTTTTCCATACATTTTATTAATAATTTAAAAATTTTAATAATTCATATGCAAATAAGTATTACAATTTTAAATAGCTCGCGCGTAATCAAAGTAATTTTAGTACAAAAAATATTCTCAGTGAATAATTTGAAAGTAAAGAAGTGTAACTGTACAATTATTTGCACAGAAGAAGTTAAACTAGTTTGAAGAAAATACTTTGCGTAGTGAAGAAAGTAAGTATATTAATGCTCAATTCAGTGTAATGTTACTGAAGCTGAAGCGTTTTTTAATTTGAGAATTAAGAATGATTTATTACAAATACAAATTTTCGAAAATTTATTTTTTAAAGTAAAGTTTTTAAATGAAACATCTTTCAAGTGTGAATTTCAAATTTATAAGTATTTTATTATACTTCAGTGTATAAGTGCGTCATTCAAATATTGCAAGTGAACATGAAAGTATATTATTTGAATATTATTGAATTATATAAACTGGAGAATTTCTACTTTTCATAATTAACTGACCTCAGGTTAATAAATCTTATCCATCTTTTAACTTGTTAAAACTCAAAAATGAAACTAGTTGTGGGACAAAGTGATACTAGTAAAGGCTTAACTTGCAGCTATGCGAAATTTAGTAACTTAAGGCAAGTTATAGTAAATATAGTTTTGTATTTTATAGTTAGGTAACAAAACAGTAAAACAATGCGTGGAATTTTATTATATGTGGAAGAAAGCTTGTCCAGACGACTACAGAAAATTAAGGAATCTACGACGGAAGCGTCAATTGCTAGAAATGCAGCAACTGGTTTGCCAATTTTATATTGCTTCTTGAATTTGATCTTTTTTAAGCAGGACAATGAAGGCTTTAATTTGATTAATTATTTCAGCTTGATCTGGAAGAAAGTTGTGATTTGCAATCAAATAGTCAAACAGCAAGGAGTAGTGAATTGTGTGGTTCAGAAGCAGGAAGTGACTTATCAGATATTTCACGTGACTTAGAGTAAGTTATACTTTTGCAATTTGATTTTGAAAATGTTAGCAAAGTTTCTATAAGTTTGGCAAATATTTTGATAATTTTTGTGATTTATATATAAGTCTTACTTTTAATTTGCATATACTACTTTTGAATGTAGCCTGACAATTGCTTTGATATAAAATATTATGCAGTGATTCTGCAAAGCAAAAAACGGATGTGATTATCCATGTTGACAAATGATTTTTTAGAAAAGATAAAACTAAATCTTTAATTTTAGTAGTGCAGTTTTTTTAGTAAGATGAAGAAGAATTACTCAGATTTGAATGCAGCTTCTTCATCTTCATCTTCTCCACAAGCAGATTCTAAGCATTCTATGATGCAATTCGCTAGGCCCATGCAATCAAGTATTCTTTGCCCGTGGACAATGGAGAATGATACTGCAAATCAATCGCTTATCCAGGTAAGTCTTGATCTATTTTTTGCAATCAGATTTGATCTTTATCATTATTATAGTTCATTTTAAATTTAGGTCCATCGCACCCCTACAAAAAAAGGTGCCCAGCCAGCTGCTGATGGCTATTTTCATTGTCGACTTTGTGATAAATACTTTGAAAAGGTAAATCTTAGAGTAAAAATTTGTCAAATAAAATCTGTTAATAAATTTTTTTTACAATCTGTGATAAAAATTTGCATAATTAAAATTAATAGTGGCATGTTTTTGTTGTAAATATATAAGTTAATATCTATATTTTTACAGGTAAAGAGTTTAAATGCTCATATGAAATCTCATGCGATGAAAGCTCGAGCTGATGCTGAAGCTGCACAATCTCAACTTAATTTACTTCAACGCACTGTAAGCAGTAGCAATAGTGATAGCTTAAATAATTTTAGCAGTAAGACTAAATTAACAAAAGCTTGCTCATCAGCCGATTTTGATTCTGTTTCACTTACTCATCATCAAAATTCTCATCTTCGACAACATCAGCATCAGCAACAACAACATCATCATCATCACCATCATCATCATCAAGAGCAGCAACAGCAACAGCAACAGCAACATCAAGAGCAAGTAATAAATCGAGAACAGTTGCAGACTACTATAGATAAGTCTTATATCCCTGATGGAACAACTTTCTCTCAAGATCTATTCGTACAAACTGCTGGACATCATCAACTAGCCCAGACTAGCCTGATGCCAAGTCCTTTAGGCTTAGCAACTCATCAAGCCTTAAATCAGTCACTTACTGCAGCTAGTGTTCTCAGCCAATTTCCTCCTGTACAAGCACTACAATTCCTTAATAACATTCAACATCCAGCAATCACACATTAACTGATTATTCATTAATTTGTCAGAACTTGTACATTGTTTTTGTTTTTGGTTCTTTAATTTTTCATCAGTTACTTTCTATTTCTGTTCAAAGTTTGAAACTTTTTACTTATGAAAAATAGAATATAAAAAGAAAATGAAATGATAGTAATTGATAAATATCTTAATACGCAAGTAATTGAATATCATCAAGTATGTAGTAAGAGGAATTACGTGTTATTTTGTAAGCATCAAACTGTAATTTGAAATTTGGTAAGTGTGAGCAAAAATACTAACAGTTATATTGTGCAAGAATTTAATTTACTTTTGTTAAACTTAACCGAATATTTAATTAAGAATTTGAATCACATAATTATTTGATTTTAATGTTAAGGTTAATTTCATGTTTCAATTAGTATTACTATAAAAATTTTGAAAACTTCGGAATATCATTACAAAATTGCCCACAAAATTTAGATCATAACCAGAAAATGAGTGCCAAAATTTACAATCGGAAATTCGCACTATTTCAGAGATACGTGAATAACTTATGAATATGTGAAAGTTGAAAAAAATTCTACATATACTTAGGATTAATATTAAATCCTAATCTTAATACTATTTACGAAGTATTCAAATATTTAATAGAATTTTTGCAGCGATTATTAGTTTTGTATTGTTTGACGATGAAACAGTTACTCAGGATGAATAACATGTGGGTTCTCCTTCCTTATAACCATCATATCAGCTTTCAAACAATATTAATTAGATTTATACAAGGAGAACCTATTGTTCAGTTATGTAACTATGCTTGTAAGTACTTTTGTTCAATTTTTTTGATTGATCACCACCAATTCTGATTCATGGGTTGTTAAATTTTTACTAGTAAAATCTATGTTCCATTTGCCATTTTTCTTCACTACTTTTTTTTTACAAACTCCAGTCCAGACTAATAAGCACAACTGATTAAAAATGAGGAACAATAAAACACGATAAAAATGACCGACCACTCCCCAAAATTAATTTAATGATCTTAGACGTTGATTACGCTCACATAATTTTTCAAATTCTGGCTTATCGCGCCCAACTATAAAAGATTATAATTAACTGCACACAAGAAGCAATACACATAATAATATTTATTTTAGCTAAAAAGAAAGGACTGTAATTGGTAAAATAAGAGATAAACAAATAAAAATGAACCTGACAGCAACAAAAATTGACGAGAAATCATTATTTCAAAAAGTGATAATGCTATAATATGTAGATGAAATGAGAACATGTGCATATATCTTCATTTTTAGTAGCAATTTCGCACAAACACAGCTGTCTTTAAAATGTATCTAAACACTGCTTCTAAATTATACATGACGAATGAAAAATACAAAAAATAAAAAGATGAGGAGAAATTTTTCATTAACCGTACACAGAACGTGTTCACAACATTAGTAGTCTTAAGTTGATTTTCAGTAACTTAGTTTTGTTACCAACGATTGCATACTTTGGAACACCACAAAATGTCTAAAAAAATCCCGGAACTTGCTCAAGAAGACATGGTAGAAGTCAATCCAATACGCTAAAAGTCAGCTCAAAATGACATTTTTCCCGTCTTCGAAATCATCGCAATACTTGGAAGTCGGAAATTTTTTTTATAAAAGCAGAACACACCACATTTTTTTATCAGAACATATATGCCGTGCATTAGTTTTAACTTAATCGACAGTTTTTAGAGCTAGTGCCAAGGAAACTAAGAAACATCCCAAAAGCAATGTAATTAAAAAAGGACATACAGTAAAATACAAAAGTTTACATCAAAAAGAAGTGATGTAAAGATTTTTTGCTGACAATTAATACTTGAATCAAAAATCGAAAAATTGCTAGGAAGAAAGATATGAAAGTTACTAAGAATAGAAATATTATAAACTTGACGTTTACATGCTGCAAAAATTAAAGAAATAACAGACTAGTGGGAGAGAAAATACTTGGAACAATTTCTAGCAGCAGCCACCACTTTTTTTTTCATTCACTGGCTGAGATCCACCAATACGTACTGATGGACCTGTACCAACTTGCTGAACGGGACCCATTCGATTTTTGATTTCGGATGCCATCGTAAGAAATGCCTATATTAAATACATACCGCAACATTATTAGCAAACTCAGGAAAATCACATTAGATGGAAAAAAGAAAACTAAACTGATGAAAAAACTACAGAGCTGAAAATTTCTTGTCCGATAAAAAACTTAACCAAAAACAAATAGAAGAATCTCCAATTAGGACTTTAATATACAACGAAACATTATATTTCGACAGCAATAAAAGATAAAATAAATTACTTGTTCCACATTAGTCGATGATTTCGCAGACGTTTCCAAAAATGGGATCCCCAACTGATCGGCATATTCCTGAAAAAACAGACATTGGCAGTTTAATCATGAAGCAGCAAGAACGTCGTTGTATATATAAAATATACATGACTCTACGACACTTCTAGACCTTTTACATAAACTAACCAAATCTAGTAAATATTTCATGAAAGAAGTGAACGTCTTATCAACCTTTTATGACAAAAATTGTCTATTTTTCATCATTTCAATTAAAAACAATAAATAATATTTCCAATTTTAGAAGATAACCTGTATCAAGTAAAAACGAAATTCCCAAAATTTTGAAAAAAAATTGCTTCTCAGCAGTCTAAATCTCAGAATTTATAATAAGCAGCAGTTTATAGAGCTGATAAAAAAGGACCAATTCACTCAGCTTAAAGTGTTTCCAAACAATAAACTATTTCTAATTTCGTTTTTATTAAGGAACTTAATTTAAAAATACTGATTCATAAAATAGAACCAGTGTTTATTTACCATCATTTCACAAACACCAAATTTTGAACAACCGATTTATCAAAATAAATTTCAACCCAATGCAATCAGATGATTAACGAATAATTCATTAATCAGAATGCATATGGGGTTTACTCCTAACAATAAGTTTTGATTAAAAAAAAAGACAATACCCCGTTAAATGCTCACTATCACCTGACATAAGCAGATACCAAAATTATCTTAAAAACTGTGTCTTAATTTCACTCTTCTATGTCCTTGAAAAACTACATCAATCCAACTTCATGATTAACTTTATGTTCAGTGCACCAAAAGCAAATTCTATTCCTAAATGAATAAAATTTACTTACTGAACTATAAAATCAAATCCAACCTAAATGCTACCTGCTCTTGTGAATCATGAAAATAAAAATATAAATTGCCTTTCACTATATCCACAGAAAAATTCTTCTCAATTTTAATGCATCATTTTGAAACCTCATATTTTTCGGATTATTAGTTAAGATTAGGCAAAACACGCAAAAGAACTGGCATTCTATTTTTTAAATAATGAACCACTTTGGAAATAAAAGGGACGAGTTTAAATAACAAAGCCAAATGGTATTAGAGTACTGAAAATGTTAGATTTTATATAAAAAAATAAATAAATATGACCAAGAACGCATAAATCTAGAGCAAAAAATTCTGATAAAATATAAATGAAAAGAAATAGACTTTGAGAAAGGATGAGAAAAGAAAAACAATCAGTAATAACCTTAGCAGCGCTTTGTTCAACTGCCCTTCTTGTTGTTAAATCACATTTATTTCCGACAAGTAATTTATTGACATTTTCACATGCATATCGGTCGATCTCTTGTAACCATTGCTTCACATTATTGAATGATTCCTACAATCAACACGACAAGAATTTTATTCCCAAACTTTGTTTAAGGATCGTTTAAAGTTCATTCCGTGTTTTTATTTTGTAAATTATAACTCATAAAGTTAAATCAAGATACATGCTTCAGACTTTCAGTAAAAAACTGTGTAAAAAAATGACGATCTAAAGCAAAACTTTTACTGAAAATATTCTAAAGACCAATACCACTAAAAAAAATTACTATAAGAATTGCACCTGATCAGTAATATCATATACAACGATGATACCATGAGCACCCCTGTAATAACTGGATGTAATTGTGCGAAAACGTTCCTGTCCAGCAGTATCCCACTATAATTAATCAACAATTAAATATCATCTATTCTTTTAGAATACTAAATATTTTAGCCAAAATTTTATTTTTGTTTCAAGTATAGCAGGCAATTCTATTCTGATAAATGATATTGTAACGTGAAGATATCCACCGAGACTTAAAGTATAAAATAACGATCGAGAAAATTAAGTGCAAAGAAGTTTATAGATATAATTTTTAAAAAGTTCAGTTTATCTAAAATTGACACATTAGTGCATCACTGGATCAACAAATGAAGTTTTAAAAAAAAGCACAACCATAATTTCCGAGATAAGTCATTTCTAGATCTCAATGTCAATGATAACAGTTATGCTTATAATAATTTATAAAATTAAAGAAAAAGAGAGTAAACGTGATTGAATAAATACTTACAATCTGTAGCTTGATCGTTTTTCCATCCAAATCGATGGTACGAATTTTCTGAAAGAATAGTAAATCCTTAACGACTATAAATCCTAAATTTCTATTAAAAAGTAAACCTATAAACTTGAAATTATCAAAGAAATAAGCAATATAAGAAACAACTTGCAATTCAAAATCCTTGATTGTATTTTCAATTGAACTTTTTTCGACCGCAAAAAATTAATATAACTCAAAATTTAATATCAGTAGTTATGAAAAACTGACGAAGAGCAATCAAATATTAAACTAAATTATTTGCTTACTTTCGCAAATATTTTTTGAAAACAGAATTAACACGATGCATTATGAATAAAAAAAGACGGTTTAAAAGAAGCACATGCAGTGATATGTGTAAACATTATGAGAACAAGTTTCTGTTAGGTAAAATGATATAACTAATAAACTCACTTACTTTGATAAAAATGCTCACTTAACAACACTAGTGAGAATTTAATAGTGGATCTTAATTTTCAATAATAATTTCTTACGCTGCAACAAACACAGAGAATTCGCTCATGTCAGAGAATGCATATCTAACTAACCGTTCAGCAGAGAGAGCAAGGCAAAGAAATTGATTTGCAGCATGCAGCAGAGCCTCGATTTTTGAGGTCTTTAATTCATATTATTAGGGCTTGCACAATATAACAGTTATTGCGATATAATTTTTCCTACATTATCAGTCCTGAAGTAACTTCTACTCAATCTCATTTCATGTGCGGAAAACAAATAATCAACAACACAAGCCTGATCTTTTAGAAGTGAATGATTTACTTCATTTACTCTCGCAAATAAATCCAGACAAAATGTGAAATGATTTTTTAGAATATTTCCATATTACTCAGTTGCCATGACTAACAAATACGCACTATTACAAAGAAGTTTAACAGATTCATGCTATCAATAACAATACAATAGGATTCAAACACATGTGAACATTATATATCCATTAATGGATATTTCTAGCTACTGTAATTTTATTTAATCAACATGCAAGAAATTTAGAGCCAAGAAACAGAAGAATGAAGACTATGACTATAGACTTATTTCGAAAGAAAAACTAGACTCACAAAATCGACTCCTATGGTTGAAATGTACGACTCAGTATAAGTGTCATCGGCAAATCTGAGCAACAAACAGGACTTTCCAACCCCTGAGTCACCAATCAATAGAAGTTTAAACAGATAATCACTGAAAATCAGTTAAGGAATGTGAAGAGTACCAAAACTAACTTTTACCTACAATGTATTAGTACTAGCTTAAACTTATCAACTACTAACATTTTATAATTAATGTCTCTTAATATTAGTGAATAATGAACTGAGGCTATACCAAAGAGAAAATAGTGACAGTATACTAGATGTAGAAAACTGCAACTTACTATTCCGGATTCATTGAGGCCATGGTTCCACACTGAAAAATTAATTTGACTGAACCGAAATAAGTATGCCTAAAAAAAGTCATATCAATAGTAAACATTTCAAATCTCAATTTGAACGTTCCATAAAAGACGTTCAAAACAATGAAAGCCTTACTCACCAACACTGAAATACAAAAATAAAAAACAGTGGTAGTGCATTGATTACAATTACACCAGAAAACGTTTTGAAAATTATATTGAGAACGTGAACAAATCTTAAATCACAAAATTGCAGTTAACTTTTTCTGTCACAAAACTTCACATAATCTAATTAAACCTGCATGTTAATGAGACATAAAAGAAATGAAATTGTCTCATAGAAGCTTTAACGTAAAAAAAATAAGTGAAATTACATCTAAGCAATGACCAAATAATGGCATAAAGTAAAAAATGTGGTGGAAAAATTATTACTATTTAAAATATAACACGCAAACTAAAACAAGATGTAAAATATTATAGTAATCAAATGAAAATATTTGATGTGGACTAGAATAAGTACAAAACTTTTACGTGTAGAATTTTGCATTAATCAAACGCCAAATTCATCTATCATGAATATACTAAGATCTTATAATCGCATTTATTTCACTGAAATAGAACACTTTACAGTTTAAAGACTTATTTAATTTCCATTACAGTAAAACCGAACTAACACTTGAACCTGTAAAAAAAAATAACTTTGTAGATGAACACGCAGCACTGATGCGACGACACCTTCAATCATCCACGTCATCTACTTTTGCTGAAAAAGAAACATAATTTTATGCTGTCCCAAAATGCAACGTTTGTTTCACTAAAAGGATATTTAGTGATAAACAAATGTAAATTTAATGATAATCGAATTTTTATTGAAGTATATTTACAAATTACATTTTTGTACTAATTTTTTCAATCAAAACATGCATAACATTTTTTTCAATGAAATAACTGTACTAGAAAATAATCATAATTTAGTTATTACTGTGAGAAGCATAATTGTGCACACGTAATGGCATAAGTAAAATACAAAAAAGAAAAGCGAATGCACGTACGCTTGAATGACACGTGAATGTTAAGGATGAAAAAATCACATGAGTCTGCAGCTAATCTTCCATTTACATTTTTAGAATCTGAACATACTTCTTACAATTGCAAACATGCAAAAGCTAGCAACTGACAACTGTACATTTTGTAATTTTGAATTTAGCCAGTACAGCAGCATACCATACGATTTTTGTTAGTTATTAAATTACTTCACTGCCAGTAGTAGTAGTGTAGTAGTATGTAAATTTTGACAGTATAATTAGAGTATGTGAATGAAAAAAACTCTTGTATTCTTATAAAAAATTAGTATTACAAAAATATCTGAAGTGATGATACTTTGCAGTGGACAGTAATGAAGGAAAACTGTCCTGAGGCTGTTTTATTTTTCAGAAACTCTGAATACAATAAATGTAAAATAGAAATCGAGCAAAAAAGCGAAATAGTTCTGAATTAAATACGATTGCAAGCAGACATACATATGAAACAGAATATTCAATTATGCATATATTCCTTCAATTCAACAATTCACAACCGGAAGTACAGGTTTGTACAATCATGATTTAGTCAATGAAGTAGTTTGTTAAAGGTTAATTCTAGGTCAAAGGACAGCACAACTGATTACTGAGTGAGGTGACAAAATTTGCTTGGTATATGCCACTCTACTCTACTCCGAAATTATACATTTGCATTACATTTCACTAAAGTCATTTATTTTTCATTCCTATATTAAACATTGTGTGGAATAGCATGGAATGGAATAGTTCATTTTACATTTTATTCAATAAAAATAGGATTGATCCACAAATATCGTATTATGTAAAAGTTGAAAAGAGCAAATTGAAAGCACGAACTCTGACCTTTCAAGTATGAAAACATTTTGCATACAACACTAAACATAGAAGATTAACAGGTTTTATCTATGTTATTAAAATTAATAGCACGTGTCCAAAAACACTACTTCTTACTGCTTTCAATCATGCCACTAAAATTCAGTACTAAAGTCACAAAAGATTATTCTAAAACTTTAAGTAATCTACCACTTCAAAACAAATTTACTCAATTGTAAAAAAATAACGCAAAAAAAGTTAGAGAGATGAGTAAGATTATACGGGTAAAAAGCAAATAATTAAATATATATGCAAATGTATTATTCATAATTTCTATCTATATTATTAAAATTAATGTCGTGGTTAAAAAATAATAATGGATAAAATTAAATAAATAAAACACATAAAGATCACGACATTAATGTGCATATCAATATTATTATGATAATAACTATATAGCTTAAACATTATTGATAACTTTGACCACCCCAAATTTTATTAGTTCAAAATTTTGAACTTTTAATGTTTTGTGTATCTAGTACTTGCAATGGCATAAATGATTACTATGATGATAATGATTCAAGTCAAACATGAAATAGATCAATGCGCGTAAACACACAATGCTGTTTAGAACACATACAAACAAAGCCATAACTAAATAATAATGATAATTATTATCATGATAATATTGAAAAGATAATATTTAATAAAAAAACACATGCCACCACAAGGCATTGCGTTGAAATTGCAAAAAAAAAAATGTAGACAATCTCAATGAAACGCAAAACAAATTTATCCTTTTTAAACGTATACAAAAAAATATAAAGTTCATGAAACTGTATTACAATAATGCAGTTTAGTGGTGAAGGATATGATTGCAATACAAGTAAATTTATACGATAATAATAAAAACAATACAAGTGATAACTTTTTTAATAAATTTAAAAGTAATGAAAAAAAAAACCATATGAAATAAGCAATATCCATGCAGTGATATAATTTTATGGATAAGCTGTGATAACCTGTGATGAGCAACAAAATTTAGCATTCTCTTAGTGTAATAATAGAAATTGAAGATAGAAATAGAATCACAAAAGTTGAAAAGAATAATGCAAATTGAAATTCTTGGAATGTGCTCATTGTTTGAGAGACATTTCAGGATGTATATGTATCTAAATGGTATTCATTTCAGTGCAAGTTATTAAATTCAAAATGATAAAAGAATGATAGAAAAATCTTAATTTTATTACATACACTGATAACATCAAAATTGTATGCCCCGTATTTATTCTAAATGTACACAATGCAATTATAGAAAATAAAATGTAGGAAAGACTAATTTCACTTATTAAACTATCTTAATACATTTTATAAAACAATTAACGAGCTTGCGATATTATTAATTTTGTTTTATCAGTATACAATTACTCAATTCAAATTTTATACTTCATTATTTTTTTAAATTTTACTCTCAGTAATTTTCATTTCATTAAAAATCTGGTAAAGTACGAAAAAACTTGGCAAGAACAAGAAATAACTAATGGTGACATTAAAATAATTAAATTCATATGCAAAATTCAAATTCAATAATAATGAATACTTGACTGCTAAAACAATAATTCAATAATAATACTACTAATGCTTGAAAGTCACGATTTTGAGAAAATGAGCATAAGTTAATTCAGAAAATTAATCGTATACAATATCGAGTATATAAATAAATACATATTTTTGATAATCCATTTTAACATACCTTCGAGATAATTTTAGAAACAAAATTGCTTCATTAATTCCTTGAAAATGAAAAATCAACCAAAATTTGCATATATAATCTTACAATTATTTAGAAATACTTTTCCCTCTTGAAAAATTATCATACTAATTTCTGACATGAAGCACCGAAGGATTCGTTCGGTAGACTAAATTATAATTTGTAAGAAAGGGTGAAAACGAAGTTTGTCAAAATTAAAATATAAAAGTATTAAAGAAGTAACTAAGAATTATTATATATTTAAAATATTAACTTCAATTTCAGCAAATGCGCAAAGAAGAGTTGATCTATAGATACAGAACTAAATTACTTTACCGTGATAACTCGGATTCAAATTTTGGAATACCTACTAAGAATATGATCTAGTGATTAATTCTGCTAAATATTACTTTGCTTATGTTAACCAGTAATAATTCTGATGCAGTAAATCTTATCACAAAAAATTCTACTTCATTACTACAGTATTATTCACCTTTGAATATTCAAAATATATAGTGGTAAAAAATGTAAACTATAATTGAGTACTCGAATACTAGCAAACAAGAAGAAATAAATGAATACAAATTAAATTACTTTTACATAAAAGCTTTGACCAAAAAAATAAATAGTATAGTGAAAAAATTGCAGAAACTTACAGCTAATACTTTCGAGAATTTTTAAATAGATGATCTATTTTATGATAATGCAAATATTTTGTATTTTTTATTCCAATACTCGTAAAAGGAATGCAGAACAATCATAACCATTATATTCTTGATATGATTATCAGCGACAAATTTAAATACATATTCTCATTTTCGTTTCTTGTTCAAGTTTAAACTTTACAAAAAAAAAGGAAAAAAAATACATGCAACGTGGTTTCCTAATTTTAATGCTTCACATGACTTATTTATACAAAATTAGATACATTCCGGATATCAGTAGGCATAATAATTTTTGTACGCTTAATCTCTGCATTATCACCAAGCATAATATATCTCTAAAAAATTTTGTTAGCCCTTATTTTATACAATTTCTATCTTTTCCTAGCAAAAACTTGGTCAAATTTCTTTTGTACTCTCTCTGTATTTATTCCTTTGTCAAATATAATCTGTCAAAAGCACTTTTAATTGTTTTTTGAGTATAAAATAAAATGGAATGAAGAAAATACCGAAAATCACCGATAGAGATGATGATCAAACCAAATCTAAAATAAAACTGCTCATATTTATATGCTAACAATCATTGCTTAAATAAACACTATTGAATACCTCGCTGATCATCTACTTACCATACTAAACTATACCAAAGGTGTTTGCATATTATTAAAAAAAAAATTCTTGAATAATCTCAACGGAATGATTACATAGTGTGCACCGTAAGATGACAAAAGAGCATAGCTATCTGTCCTGAACATTGATTACACCAATTACAAAACCAAAAAAATTTTCATTTTCAGTTTAAAAAATACTCTTTCTTATTTCTGTATATATTTCAGGACAAATAAACCTATCTATTTGTGGAAGATAGAAATGCACAACCAAAATTCTAGTACATGAAATACTGCGCAAATAATAACCAGAAATAACATGACTAGCTGAAAGAATAAAAAGTCAGTAATAGAAGTTCATTAAAGATAAGATACACTGCAAATAGATAATCATAAAAAGCAGAATTGCAAGCAGCAAAATCATAGTGTTGTAGAATTCTTCGAAATATGATGATTACTATTTTTATTACCATTTTCTGAATTATTTTTCTCTGTAGCAAACTGTGCTTTATAGTTTTTTTCCCAAAAATCTACATGTTTTTTCAATACTTCAAGCTTTGATCGTAGATCTTCATGTTTCTGCTTGGTTTCTAAATATTCTGAGTTGCGCTGATAATGCATATATCGTGCTTCTATTGCTTCTTCAGCCTGAAAACAGTTTCTTTCAATTTGTTAAACTATTTGAAAAAAAAAATAGAATAGTAACAAAGTTCTAATAGTAAAGTAAAATATAAGCAAAAATAGCATGACAAAACTTTTTGTAATGACAACGAAAAAACCACAGTCATAGCAAAGTTAGTAACCTTTTCATGCTCTCTTGTATGCTTTGGTGCTTCATTTAACTTTTTTTCCAGCTCTTTAAATTCGGTTACTACAGCAGACAAAAGATTGTAACAGGTCAAATATTTTGGATAATCCTCCTGAAATTGTAAGAATAAATTTTAAATGAACCACTAGAAATATTTGTTCTTGCTCAAAATATAAATCTTATCCATCATCTCCCTTTTTATAAAAAAATCATCAGATCAATTTCTTGCTTTTTTTTTTAAAATCATCAGATCAATTTCTGAATCATTTTTCGGCAATTATTACACACAAAATTCGGACTTCCAATCAACCAATGAATAGTTCTTATCATCTGAAGAAAAGCTTAAATGTTTGTGAAAGATTCTAAAAGAAATAGAAAATAAATAATAACGTTTAGGATAATAAACTGATGGAATGTCTATTATTAAAAAAAATAACAACAAAAGATTTTATAGAAAATGCGTACTTACCAGGAATTTTAAGTAATATTTTTCTGCTTCTTCTAAACTACGTGGTTCTGGAAATTCTTTCAACCAATCACGGCTAACTTGTGGCGTGGAAGTAAGCGGAATATTACTGCTTCTCGAAATAACTGGCTCTGAGGGTCGATCAGTATAACTTATTGCAATGGTACGAGGTTGATTGATATTTTTCTCAAATAAACAATTGTTATTCAATTTCTTAATACTTTTTTAGTACTGAAAAATCAGGAATATTTTAAATTTAAACTTTTAATTAATATGACAATAATTTTTTTCAATTTGAACTAAGAAAGAATGAAAAAAGTAAAGATCACATACTGTTGTTTGTTGCGGATTAATTGCAAAGTTAGCGTTTGACGGATCTTCTGGTGGTGATAACGATTGTTGCCGTGCTCGTTTTGAAGCAGCTTGAGAAGATGGATAACCATGAGCTTTTCTCTTTGAACTATGTACGTTAGAAGAGGTACTGAGATCATCCGTGACTTTACCACTGTTAGAAAATAAACAACTTTATAGATAATTTTTACTTATTCCATACCATACATGAAATACAAAATAAAAGCATTGAAAACATTGTATTTCAATGAGGAACATTAGCTAAAGTTTAGTTTAATTTCAAGTTTCCAGAAACCTAACTTCATCTCCGCATTATTTACACTATTTACTGTTTCAGATGGACTCTTGGAACTTCTATTTGATGTTGTAAATTCCGGTGATTTGTTGTGACCAGAACGTAATGAAGAGTCTAAAATTTGAGAAAGCCTTCAAAAAATATATTTGATTAGTACTGTTTCATTTGATTAAAAACTAAAACAATGATAAAGTAATAGCTTTTTCTACGACTGATTCCAAAAACTCAGCAACTTTCATTCAATTTCTGATTATTTCTTAAAATACACCTATCCATATTCATACAATTTTGACTTAAAAAACAGATTTTGTTTAGAAAAACCTCATACTGCGCTTTGATTTAAGTACACAAATTAATTCAAATTTTTCTTAATTAAAAACAATCAAATAAAATTTCTGAGTAAATTAGAAATACACACATTACATTAGTAGCATATTTTTTGCTGCCTCATCCTTCTTAAAACAACAAACAATTGTGATTAGTTTAGTAACAAAAATCTAATTTTCATTGCCTTCAACTAATTTTTAATCATTCAGTACTCTCATATCAAGGCAATATTTTTTGCATGAAAAAACCTTGTGAAATTAATAAAATATTAAGTAAAAAATAAATAAATAAATAGTAATGCTAACAATAAAAAACAAAATACGAAGATTAAACCTAAGCAGCAAATTTAAAAATGAAGATTCTTTTCAATGAAATTACAGCACAATTAATGACCACTTAGATTACATTATTAAAAAAAAGAACTTTAAGAATCAATCTTGCATCATTCATACATCACATACGACTGCTTCAGAATAATAAGTCAAGTCTTTCCCGAAATTATTACTAAAAGCTTGAGTAAAACACATTACATTAGTGATCAAGAGAGCGAAAAATTTTTTTGCCCAAATCGATAGCATAAACCTACACGTTTATATGTTAATTACCTAATTAACCTTCAGAAAGCAATTCTAGGTACATAAAGTATCACGACAAGAGTTGTGCTCAAGAAAGGAATCACAAATACTGCAGAAAGATTTTTTTTAATTAAGGAATGAAAAGAATTTAGAAATACTTCTACAGTTTATAATAATTATTAATCTAGTACATATATTTTTCGGACTTACGATTACTACCATACCATTAATTAGCTGATCACATCCATTTATTACAGTACAAGCATGAATGTTGTTTTGTTGCACTTCTACATATTTTACAGAAAATAAACAAATAAACTAACAAACAAACCTTCCACTGACAATACAGCATGGTTATTATGCACTGACGTGGGAGCAACCATAGGAACAATCCTTGTTTTCCGTATTGGTGCAAAATTTGTGATATTATTATTCATATTACCGGACAATATTTTTCTAACATAAGCCTTTTCATCAGAACTAAAACCTGGCCAACGAGCATCTACCTGAGAATATTAAGCATACAAAATACAAACGAAATCTCAAATAATCAAATTTAAAACTTTTATCTTTGAATTTGATACTGACAATTGTCAAGTTTTACTCAATTGCTACCAAATTGGTATATATGATGCATTTCCATGAATATATGCTCAAAATCTGAACCTCATTATAAAATATTTGCTTCAGTTGTAATTTGCCTGTTTCTCTATTCAATTCTCCAATCTGAAATTGAAACAGAAATATTACACTGAAATCAATTTTTCCCTTTACTTTTGAGTTGTAAAGGTATCAAATGCTCTCTCTGTTACATACCTTCATTACATATTTCAGAAAATTCAAATCACTGTACTGATATCTGAACAACTTGATTACACACTAGCTTGAGCTGATCAATCAATAAATGAAAATGAAAAATTTATGAACAAAAACTATTTTTAATATAAAGCAAAGTACTACAAAAGTAATGAGAAAGTATGATTTCGATTAACTGTAAATACTCTTTTCGAGTGCCAACAAAGCAAAATTTAGTATTTGTGCAAAAAAATTTCACATAAAATTCAAATTTGCTTACAGCTTTTGTCATTCAGATTCATATCCAAATTTTTAGAATACCACTGTAACAATTTTTTAAAATTTCGTATTTCTTTGAGAAATAAAATGAGAGCAAATTAGTTTTTGATTGGGTCCAAATCACTGATACATTCCTGAGTGCAAAAAAATGAGATCGAATGAAAGGAAAATAAGTGAGTGCTATCTCAAAAATAACAGGAGAGAAATACTGAATAAATAATTATTCATAGTTACTGTAGACTGCAGAATAATTCTCGTCATAGAATTATTCAAAGAAAAAAGTTATGATACTGCTTATAAGCAAAGCTATGGAACGAAAGGAAAAAATTTTTTTGAAGATCTGTAAAAGATAAAAAGTTGAAAAACTGTACAGCTGAGCTGATAGTGAAACGATAATAGAGCCCTAAAATTGCAGATAATGAGTTTGTATGACAGATAATACTAATTTTTTATAACAGTACAGAATAGCAAATTTTGTTTGCTTAAAGTCATCGTTAGTGAAAAAATTTCATATAAAAAGAATAATACTTAGAAGAAGCAAAACTTGTTCCATCTCCACTGATAGCTATTCAGAAATAATTGAAGTCATCACAATTTCATTTCTAGTCACGAAGAATTTAAAAAAGCTAACTAACTTCATCAACTAACTCTTGTACCCGATCAGCATCTTCCTGAACAATATCTTCATTGAGAGAATCTTTTCGCAGCTGGCTAATGACTTCACGTATAGAAGAAAATCGTCCGAGAACAATTAAATGTATAACACGCTTCCTTAATGGTCGTCGAGAAAGTTCCGCACGAACAAATGACAAGGCACCAGCTACAAAACTACGGTGTATGATCTGAGTAGTTAGAAAAATGTATATTATCAAAATAGAAATTGAAAAAAACCAGCAAATAATACGTTTTTTACCTCTACGAAGAACCTTCTATTCAAAATCAAAATTATCGAAGAATTAAAATGGGTAAATGTAGAAGACAGACATACCAGCTGACGGATTCGAGGAAACTTGATGGTGATGATGACTACTCTGTAAATAACATTGCTATTGAAACGCTTATTATCGAAATGCAGATTAAAAAACTTCTTTATTTGAAGTATGTACTAAAAAAAACTACCTTCCTCATGAAATACTGGCTTCATTATCAAGGATTTTTTGATGCAAGAAATTTTGACAAGAAATAATTTCATCGACAAAAACTAGAAAATGTATGATTAATTCTCAATGTATTCTCCAACGCACTGTCTAACTACATTTTATTCCCAAACAGAAATCTTATAGACCAAAAAAATTATAAAAATCATCAATAATGATTGTTTGTTCACAAAACTGATAAAATGATGGAAACATACTTTTGATGTTGTGTTTTTACTTAATGAATCGGAATGATGAGATCGGGCAGAAGATGAAGGACTCGGACGCTGAGCACCAATTGCTAATGGGTTTGTCGCACGTCTTACAGTTACGGGACATTGCTCACGTTTGTGCCTGAAGAATTACATTTTATACATTAATTCTTTAATACTCATAATGGTTAAAATAAAAACTTTACTCAAAATTTATAGCTATAAACGATGAGAGTGAAAATTTAAGTAAAGATGTTTCCAAAATCCTCTGAATGAAGCTAACATTCAAAAGTTAGAGAGATGTAGATCGCTTTTATATAGCCTATGAATAAAATACTACATGTAATCAACAGTACCTTGATGATTCTTTCAATTTTTTCTTTTTTTCTTCTTCAATAAACTTGCCACGTGTTTCTGATAGTGCCTTTGCAGTAGTTTGCACCTAGAAATCAATTTGCTGTTCAGATGAATATTGTTTAAATTATTCAAATTATGATTCACATGCAAACAGATGCATATACAGTTACTTAAACAATGTGATTTAACATTAACATACCAATTAAGAATGCATTAATATGTTGTTACTATTCATGCTAAATTCACCTGAATTTTAGATTGGAATGTAGCCACTGTCCGGTACCTTTTCATACCATCATAGGAAACTGCATCAGCTGGTGGACCTGGCACATCTTGAATGACAAATCGAAATTTCGTTGCGTGTTCACCACTACCAATTTCAATACTGCCTCCCTAAAAGAAAATAAATAAACAAAACAAGTATTATCTAGTTACCTAGTTTAGTTATACCTAGTTTAGGAACCTGGTTTACCTAGTATCTTAGAAGGAGAATTGACTTTTACTTCTTTTTTGATATTTACCAAATTTACAAATTAATGCATAACTTACAATGACATAAAAGTGGAAATAAAATTATGCACAATTTTATTTTATTCTTGATTTTTACTTTTTATTATAATACCAATGCTGATAACAAAATTCAACATCTATTTTTTTGGCGTAAATTTTTTTGCAAATTACTAATAAAATGTTCAATTGTAGGCAAGTTTGAAAAACTGAACATTTTACAATGTTCTTTGTATCAAATTCATTCAAGGAATTTGCAGAAAATAAGTCGAATCATAAAAAATAATGTGAAAAGTAAACGAGGAAAAAATAAAATAAAATTCTAACAAACGATTTATGAATAAAAATTACGCAGAATTTTTAATATTTTCAAGTAATTTTTTGCTGCCAAACAAAATTAAGAATGTACAGAATTTGCTGAAAACTGATTACTAATTTTTTTTTTGTAATTTTTCATCTTTTTAGCAAGAAAATGTTGGTAATGCATTGAGGCATTGTTTCATCCTTAATTTAACTGAATGAAATTAATAAATTTTAATTAGCAAAAATAATTATTAAGCTAATAAATTACTAAAATTACTATAAACTAACTTGTTTATCAATTTTCAGGCGTATATGTTGGCGATTTCTTTGCGCAGCTTTTATAGCAATAATACATTCTTCAGTAAGTTTGACCATCATAGCTGATTGACGAGATACCATATTAGTGTCCATTTGCATTTTTAAAACTTCTAAACTGCCACCACCATTTGGGGACAGACTTCTAGGTGATCTTGTCCCCGCCATCATTAATGCAATTTGTTCACTGCTGGTTTCACTGTATTCTTGCTTTTGCATACACGCACACACACACACGCACACGTACACTTGTCACCCTTCGCCTGCAATAATTCAATACTTTGTATGCATCCAAATTATCGTATTTAAAATGCATATCTCATATATTCAACGTATCAAAAATTACGCACAACAAAAAATGCAAATATCATTACTTCTATTACATTGATATTTTTTACTTATCTCATACTGTTTTAAATCATATTAAAGTGATTTAAACAAATTGCACAAATTATAAATTATCACAAATATCTAAAATTTACAACAATATACTACATAATGTTATTCTTAGATTGAATAATAAATATGTTTTACCTCCAATTTAACAGTTGTCACATTTCAACCAAAAAACTGCTTGATAAGATGATAAAAAGTCAAAAAAATAACACCGATTAGCATAATTACCATTTACAAACTAAGCAAATATTTCATATAACCTTTAAAAGACTCATTTCGAAAATTTAAAAATCAGTTCATACTAGTAAAAAACACTTTTACTTTAATGACTTACCAAAAATGAAACGTATTCTTTAAACAAATCAAACAATGATTCTTCAAAGTGTAATTTTTGAGAGTATTGAAAAACTTTTAGACAAATATCAAAAAGTGTTAAGATGAACATCACTGTTCTTTTCATAACCTTATCTTTACTTTCTTGCTATCATTTTTCTCATTATCTTATCTTAACAATTCATACACTCCTTATATCCGATGAGCACTTATTGCGAACAAATATTTCTCTTATGCAAATTAGCTAAGCTAAGAAGTGAAATCATAACAATAACTTTATAAGCTAAAAAATACAAAATTTAAGCAATCAGTTATCAATCACTTATGTTTAATGTGATTGAAAATAAGGCATGCATGCATAAAAGTTAACAATGAAAAATATATTTCAAGCCTTTGTATGCTTTCACTCTAGCCTTAAAGACTTGACCATAAGCATAATATTATTTATTATCAATCAAATAAAATAATAACTGTCATAAAAAATATTTCTTCATAAAATGCATCTATGTTAATATTCAGAAAAAGAAATAAAGGAAAAAAAAGTTGTAAAAATGATTAAATATGAAATTGCTTTTTTAAACAAACAAAAGCAATACAATTTTCTGCTTTTTCTCTATACAAATTTATTTATGACTATCATAAATAATGACTGAAAAGTTAAGTTCAACAATTTTTTTGCCTGTACTACAATATTTTATTATCAATAAATCATGAATGCATAAAAGTTATGTCTACTAGTGATATGTATTAAAGTCATGTCTACTAGTAATATGCATTTATAAAACATTTTCAGTCAATTCTATGCTTTCATTTCACTATACAAACTTAAAAATTCATTATAAAATTTATTTCAAACAAATAATTTAAGTAATCTAGACGAATCTTCGAACTTGATTTACACTCATTATCGCTTTGATCTAAAAATCAGTTTGAAAAAAAAGAAATAATAATGAAGCAAATTCTTGACGTTATGCAAGAAGCGTTAAAATTAAATTACAAAATATAGCGGCAAACTTTTCACGTTGATGATGTCAATAATTTTGGTTTAAAAAAACTTATAAGCAATTTCATTTTAAAATTAAAGTAAATAAGTTTATAGTTATTAGTGTTTGCATTTATTTCTTACGTAAAATAATTACGTAGATATTATTCACTTTTGATTTCTATCACACCAATCAACTAACAACTGATGATGATAAGACGAGCAGTAACAACTGTCAACATAATAATTTGTATATTATTATTATCACTATTATTATTATTATGATTATCATTATTATGATTATTATTTTTCACATACATGGAGTAAACATGGCTGAAACTAATCAGCTCACCTTCCCAAACAAAACTGTTTACTTTTAAAATCATCAAAATATCAAAAAAATTGATTCTACTGAAGAAATAGAAAAAAAAAAAAACCAAACCAATAATGAATGTAGTAATGCTTCGAAA
This sequence comes from Thelazia callipaeda, assembly GCA_900618365.1. Taxonomy (NCBI): domain Eukaryota; kingdom Metazoa; phylum Nematoda; class Chromadorea; order Rhabditida; family Thelaziidae; genus Thelazia; species Thelazia callipaeda. The sequence continues at coordinate 28,575 of UYYF01000165.1, forward strand.
TACTTTTAGTGATAATCAAGTTTGCAAACAAAAGATAGACTCAAGTTTGTGCAGCAGATAAGAAAAACGATAAGCTAATCATTATATTTTATACTTGAAATGGAAAACTTAAATAAACCAAAAATAAAAAGAAAACAAATGCAAAGTTTACAGCCTTTTTTTCAGTTTTTAATCAAAATACCAATATTTAAAACACTAATTCAATTCTTATTATATGTAAGATAATACATATATTAACCAACTTCAAGGACAAAATGGTAACAAAGACAAACTCAAGAATTGCTCAATTTTAAAGCTTGTTAGCTCATTCATAACTTATATTGTAAATTATGAAAATGCGGCAAACCAAGTATCCGCTCAAAAAAAAGTGTAATACACAAATAATGCTTCTTCCGATGTTTACAGTTCACTTTACTGATATCTAAAACAGTTTATTATTTAAAATGCATCATAAATTAATCTGATTATCGTTATCTCATTAGATTTTCTATTATTTTACTATCTTTCCCATGCATGGAATCATCATTCATAATTTAATATACTTTAATATAATCTATGTTTTATGACTATCTTTGATATCATATGCAAATATTACACAAAATACAAATAAAGAGCACACTGAATGCTATTTTATTAAAAAAGTACTTGCATTTTCTATTTTCATTAATAGCTGCAATACTTTGCAAGAAAACCAAAACAATGCTAACAGAATTTCGCTTTCTAGGAAATGTCTGAAATAAACACAGATTCCTTGTTTATTTCTTCCATTAGCTAAAAAACTTCAAATCCGTAAGCAATAAATGAATTTTTCATACAAACTGCAATGAACAGTTGCAAATTTCCCTCAAAAACTAAATCCATTTGCGTCATTTGCTCAAAACTAGCCAAGCAGTGCTAATCCTGATAATGATTCTTCGTTTGCATGATATCATTTCAGATACTATTGCTAGCAGTATTTAATATAAATGTGATTTGATGTATGTATACACTTAGGTAAGTATATGAATGCTCTATTAAGCACATACAATCATCAATTTTCTTCCACTTTATGCAAAAAAATTAAGCTTAAGCTAGTTAATATATTTTATGCAAATTTTGCTACTAACTAATCTAAACAATTAATACATAAAAACTTTAGATTTCAGTATAACGCAGTTAAACGTTTTTAATTTTTTCAAAAATTCTTCATTATCGAAACTTTATATATATAACAGATTTACTTGAATACAGATTTACTTGAATATGTGATAAGCATAAAAAAATATTTAAGAGGATATATTACTAATATATATATATGTATATATATAGAAGATGAAAAGTGTTTAAAAGGCGTATTCAAGTAGATCTTTTAAGGATGATTACCATAGAATGAATATATAACATAACATGTGCACACATAAATCTATAATTATATAGAGGATAAGATGGTTAGATTTGCGATATATACCAATGTTGCTGCTGCTGTAGAGCATTAAATCAGGTCGTTTTGTGTATAAAAGCGAATGCTGGAAAAATAATTAAGTAAATAAATAAAGTAAATAAATTAAATAAGTAAATAAATGCGTAAATAAATTTTTTGGTATAAATAAAAAAAAAAGGATGAATAAAAGAATTAAGGAATACAAATGATTAGGTGTGATAAAGAGCAGCAGTTCATTCAAGAAGTAGAAATGGTAGTGATTTACCTGCGCAACTCGTCGCCGTTGTTTAAACAAGAAAATGAGTGAAAAGGTCGATCAACTGCACAAATCAATCTAACAAATCAAAACTCTCTTCATTACTTTCCTGGAGGGAACTTTATTGAACAGACAAAATAAGCCCTCTAATACGTGTATGTGTGTGTATATGTGTACGTGTGTGTACCTCCCTCCTTTTTATCAACTCAACCACTATGATAGTAATAATGTTAATTGTGATGAATACTTCATCATAAACAAAATTCGTTTCTAAAACAAACTCTTACGTAAGTAAAAAGTATTTACAATTTTATATCTATTAAATATTCAATACGTTTAACGTAAACTTTAGCTAACGTCTCAATCCAAACGATGACGAAGCTGATATCGCTCAATACATCTTCTGTGATCTCATACATTGCTTGCTTTTATCCTTTATATAAATGTTTTTCAGTTCTGTCATAATGCCATTACAATTTTACATAAATTAAATTCTCCACAAGTTTGAATACTATACACAATATTAAACCATACAACTTGTACAGTCATGACAGTAGCCATATTTCTTATATATTCCTACTTAATTAAAAATCATGCATACAGATTGATGCAAACTGTACTACAACTTATTACTTTACTGATAATTAAACACTTGACTTCAGTGTAATAATTATTAAAACTTAAACTGAAGATACCGAAACTTTAAGTCAGCTCCAAAAATCAGAAGTCACTGTAATTTGCAAAAAAAAGAATAAAGTAAGCGTTTCTTGCGAATAAAGAAAATTTTAAACTCCTAAACATTTCTGCTTAAAGATTGAAGTTATAAATGAAATTTGCAACCTTTTCACTATTACACACATATGTATGTCACGTACGTATTTAAAACCCTTTCATCGTTATTATATTAATTACAATAATTAATAAATACTGCTTTACTTGTTGGCAATGTTAGACTTAAACTGAATGAAACTTAGTTTACTGCAAAATAACACGTAACAAAACTTATTGTATCGCCATACTTGGATCAAAGTCGATTTAGCAGTAAAATTTAGGCATGCCAAATAGCATAATCTATAAAAAATTATTAAATTAGACTATTCATATTAATGTCAAATAAACTAACCAGCAGTTCATTTGCTTATTTATTCTGTTTCAGCAAAGCTGATTATGTTATTAGTAGTACATAGTGCTATTTTATAAACTAAAACAACTTTATTGATATTTTTTATACCATATACAATAAGCATATAAACATAACAAGTAAAGAGTAGCAAAAATAAACGAAAGTGAATATAAAATTATCACTTATTCTTAAGTTTTAATGCAATGCAATGAAAAAAGTGATTGTAATCGTACGTAAATGATTTGAACCAACTGTTTACAACAACTACGTTCATTTAATTACTAATCTTCATCACTTATTTGCGCACTTTTCACGGCACTTTGTACTATGCTTACTAGTATACTATACTCTATACTACATTATACTACACTATACTACACTACACCACATCACACTACACTATACTTCACAGCAGTACAGTTATTAATACAGAAGTGGAATTAACAACAGATACATGAATAAATGATACGGAGAGTAGTAATAGAAAACTTAACTGCTTTCTGTATCACAAACCAAATTTAAACATCCATCTTGTTTCTACCTTTAGTCATTACTGTCTCTGACAATGCTGCTATCACTTATCATATCATCATCAACAAGTGATCAAAGTAATTTAAAGTATCAACTTGTTTGCAGTACTAAATAAATTAAAATTAATCGCTTATGTTTAACTACTAAGCATTCAAAGCATTAACTTTGCTGTCTCACACACAACATATATATATATATAATTGTGAATTTGTTGACAAAACTCTCTAAAATATAAAAACAATATATATATTGTTTTTGTATTTTTAGAGAGTTTTGTCAATTTTACATCAATGTATATATATATATAT
>UYYF01000166.1:0-32206 GCA_900618365.1 Thelazia callipaeda
TATATATATAAACTCAACCAAAATATTTCCATTTTCTTTTCTCTTGTCTTTTGAATGCATGATTTTATACTGGTTGTGAAATTATTTTTGAGGACTACTGTTCCTTATCGATTCACTTCACTCTGGTCAAAATAATTATCGTGAGTCAAATAATATTACTATTCGTGCACATAGTGCTTCTCATTGATCTTTTGCTATCTACCTCTTTTTGTTATTCTTCACTTTTATTTCTCTAAGGTTTTGGCTAAGGGCCGAAAGGATAAAAGTAATAAGATGATATCAAAGGAGAGAGAAGCCCAGAACAGCCGAGTTTCTTTCAGCTTAGGGTAGTCAAGTTGCATATTTATATCAGTTAGTAAAAAGATTGTGATTATAGTGCATAAAGTGTGTGTGACCCGTCTGACCTCTGGAAAATAAATGCTTTCTTCTCAAACTACTTCATCTCACTAGTCTGCTTATCATTATACTGTCCTATTAGCATATTTCACTTCAGCCAGCTTTCTCTTTTTCATCTCAACACATACCTAGTACGTCTTCAAGGTCATTGTGGATTTGTTGCCACAGGGAGAAAGATTGAATAGCTTGCCATCTGTTCCACCCTTCCCCGCGCATTATTGGAAATTGACTTGCCTTTCTTTACTTCTTGAATATTGAAGTCTTTCATTTTAGAAATTGCTACGATGATTAATATTTTTGTATGTATGTCCATTTTATAATCAAGGAAGGAAAACAAACCGATTTACTTTTTGCCATTTGCAAACTTGTCATGATTACAGCTGTTCCTCTTCTTTTCAGTTTCTTTGTTCAGTCACATTAAGATAGGTTGGTTCTGATGCTATTTTGCCGAATTTAGGTCCTTACTTCTCACAGGTTTTCATGTCAAGTTGCTGCAGTAGGGAGTGAAATCGAAATACAGCATACAAAATTTTAGGGATTCTTGCACCCCATTTTTTTTGTTCCCTGTAGATCAGAGGTCAACACTGGCAGAGTAAACAGTCGATATGGACAAGCCACAAGCAATTTATGGGTCTTTTTGGTCGGACAATTGTCAGATCTCAGAATAATTAATCCTTGTGAACTACGCAAGACACATAGAGGAACGAGGGGAAAGTAATCGATGAGATGGGATGACTAGGAGGAGATATATGTAAAAGGTGCATGTTTAGATAAGTCAATGGGCGGTTCTCATTGCTAAGTGGTTGAGTAGGTAGCTAGTGGTCATTTGGTCAGGAGTTCAGTGTCGATGGGGGTCAGTGTGAGGAGTGGGGTGTTTTGATCTACGTGGCTTGCTCGAGTGAGGCATGTTTGTCATGAGCAACTTTGCCTTCGTTGAAGGTAATTGGTATCAACATGGCTCTGCTGCTCAAGATAGCTGTGCCCTTCTAGAACTCCCAATTGTATATCACTGTTTGATTCTTCATAATATCTATTCTTTCTATTTTTGTTACCATGCATTCTTTTATAAACAAATAAACTGCTACGTGAATTGTATCGTCCATGTTGTACATTGCAGTTTTCAGACAGTTAACATTCATTTGGGAAAAGGAAAAGAAAGTTAATTTTTTCGGGGGTTGTTGCGCACACACCTCAGTTGCAATGAAAGGTCGTTACTAAACTTATTGAATAACATGAGTGCGTTATGTACTAGACGGAAAGAATGAAAAATCCTAATATTTTACTTGAAATATTAGGCGCTACTAATGTTACATTTAGTTTCAAATAAAGCAAACATTTGGTGCAGCCGATTGATTTTCATAAGCGTTGTGACGGTAGACTCCAGCCTTAGCTTTTACTTGCTTTCCCTGTATCTACTGATAGGTTTTGATTTGGGTCAGCAACACTGTAAGTGCATCATGTTTCTTCTTGCATTATTTTAACATGAAGTGGTGCGCCAAATCTATGAATGCTCATAAAATTGATACGATTATGTGGAAGATTTGGTACGATTGTTTAAAAGGCCCATTAAATCGGTACTAAACACTGTTCTCACAGTATGATGCTCCAGTAAATTGAGAAGTGATAACTTGTGATTTTCTTTAAAAGCAGTTATACATAGTGCACTTGCATATGATCTTATTAAATTTTATTGGCAGAGGAAACTTTTAATTTATTTTAACATGTGCTCTCGTAATGCGAGTGAAGGAGTATCCCGTATCTTTACAACTGAAATTACCAACCATAAATAGACCTCACGAGCATTCATATTTAACATACAGCTTGTTCGTGTTGTACATCGATTATACACAAGTTCCTTGATTTATATCGTTGTACTCGTGCTCACAAATTATATACGAGTTCAATATATATATATATATTAAGGCCTTAGACGAATAGAACTTGCTAGAGCACATGACTAATCTTAAATTATTCTCCCATATAACATACTCGTAAATAATGAGGATGAAAATTGGATATCATTCACGGACGGCTCTTTGCTTCTTTTTCGTTGTTACCCGTTTAATCCTACTCAGCAAATTTTTAAAAACTAGCGAACATCAGATTTGAATTATTTTGTCGAGTTTTGTTCCAGTTTTCAGTGGAAGGGGTATGATAGCTGTTTAAAAGCCATTTTAAACGCAATCATTTTCTTTAGAATACTACTGCTTCAAAGTTTCCAAATCTGGAGAATACATCATATTAAATTTCACGTTGAATCATAGGTTACCGAATCACAGGTTACCGAATCACTGAAGCTTAATTTTCCACGGAAAATGAGTACAGGAAACATGGTAGCTATCTGTTATTTGTTGTAAAAATAGTGAGCAATTGTACGTATCGGTTGTTGTTTGCGCATAATTTTCAACTCATATGGCAATTAGTACAGTACAAAATAATAGGTTGAGGTATAGGTCATTCAATTTAACAAAGAAGAAAAAGGTCTGCGGTATTTGTTGACATATGCAATTATAGACGCACGAATTGAAAATTTTTCACGTAGCATCAACAGAAGGTTAGAAGTAATTCAATATATTTTAAAAACTCATAGAGATCAATAGTTGTGGAGGCTTGTGGAATGATTCAACATCTGTCTTTTTTTCTGCTCACGAATTAAGTCACGTACAAATTCACCTTTAAGAGCTTTCAAGCACTTGCGGTATGTTGCTGATAGACGATAATGTGCCACTTCGATGGACGGTAGATGTGGCTGATGGATGATGTATGCATTAGGCAATACGACGAATTCATACCTGCAGTAAATAAATGTGTAATGGGAAAACGCCGAGCGATTTGATTTCAGCCTTTCCACGATTAAGTTCTTTCTATTTTTTAAGAATAAACCATTTTACTTAGCAGCATTGAGTGACATTATGTGGGACACTTTGTTCCAGCCGAAACCAGCAAATCGTTGGTCATACAACGGCAGTCGACTGCGCCTTACCACGATATAAGGTTCATAATCATTTCTCCATGGTATCTATGAGTATATGAAAATCTCACACGAAAAAAAAAAAGAAGTAAATGCTCGGCAATCTTGTAAATTAGAAAATTATGTGTACCGAATATTCTTGCTCTGCATATCTCCAGTGACTGTAATTTGTAGCAGCGTGACCTTGAATCCATATTTCTTGGCGAAAAATTTGCATGCGTCGTTTGTCAATTTCTAACAGCAAGTCATTCTTAGTCTCTGGAACAATTGGAATTCCACTGCCTATATATTCGAAAGCTGGCACTACATATGCTTTTTTGGTTACTATATTGCTTGTTAGTAGCTTTTGACACAACATGGAATACAGTCCTGAAATGCTGGAAAATAATGATAAAGTTGCATGAACCGCAAGATATGATTGAAAGTTGACAGTCATTTTGCGCTCGGAAGACAGACTTATCTACATCATAATGTCAGCAATATAAAGTGATATATTTCTAAAACTAAATCAAAGAGGTATGACCGAAGTAGTTTTCACCTGGTTTAGGTATGAAGTCGACATCAATCAAAAACACAAATGATGCATCGCTGCTGCTATTTAATGCAACATTTCGAAGATAATTTATGGGATAGTATATCTGTAAAGTAAAATGAACAAATGTATACAAAGTATCAGAAAACTGACATCATCTTGAGCAAAACTAACGCCTTCTTTATAAACTGCATGTAATGCAACATTCGTTCTATTTGAAAATGTATTTGTGTCTTCAAAATATTGAAGGAGTTGCGAAAGCTCGAAGTCTGATACATAAACGGCAGCCGATACAGGTCCATCCCAATGTTTTAAGAGCATGTCGAAATGCATCAAGCGATCCATGCTGAACTGTGTTATCAAAACAATATTCCTTGTAATCACCTGTCCAAAATGAGTTCTTTAAAAACAGTATTTGTTCTTGAATAGTTAAAAAGTGTCATCTGCATTTGTAAAAGTGAGGAATGACTTGAAACAAATTAATAAAATGATGTGGTATTTATTTGGATTTAAAATGCAGAAAAAGGCTTTTGAATTGTTATCTTACTCGATATGCGCATTAAAATGAAGAGAATAGAGCGATTGGCAGATTATGCTATTACGCTTCAAATACATAAGCAATGAATTATCATAGCTTACTGAATTTTGTCGCTGCATTATTTAAATATATGTTTCAAGTTTCTTTTGGAAACTTACGGTTAAGTTACAGGGAATTATATATAGTAAAGTTCGATATGTTATCCAGCGCATATGCCGAATTTTAGCGCAACCATCATCGTTGTCATCATATTCATACACGTTTGAAATAGATGAGTACTTCTGAACCAAACTTTCCATATGATATTATAGTTATTTGAAGGAAATATAACAGAATCAATAAACTTGCACTTCTAATATTTGTAAATGCAGTAATTCAAAACATAGTGAAACCAAAATCTACAGAGACAGTCTGTCAACGAAGAACTTTTTGACAATCAAAACATGCAATTTTGTAAAATAAAGTGTAAATAAGCTCAAACTTATTACTGGTTATTTTTAATTATTTACAGATATAATTTTTATATTGCATAAGAGCAAAGTATATATTTAATTATCTGTATGAAGTAACTATAATCTAAGCAGAATATGCATATGCATACAGCTGTAAGTAAAACATGTCATTTACTTTCCGTGATTGAAAGAAGCGATAAGAGAAAACTAACAGAATGATCTTGACAGCGTAATCTATTAGATCGAAACATATTGCCTTCCATGTCTTTCATTTCATTGTAATACCGACGGAAAAACACTGCATAGCGATTCACTGTTCTCATTTTGAGCGGCGAATTCCAATGAACCAACTTAAATTAAAGTTATGGTCTTCATATTTAAAAGCTTAAGACTATATATGAAAAAACTTTTTGTATGTTAACAAAATTAAGTACCTTCAAATTAAAAAATTTTACTGGGCATAAGCTTTGTTGTGATTGAAACCCCAACTGGAAGTTCCATTCACAGGAAATTCGTTGTACGATCCATCGATGACTGTTTATGAATGCATTGATTATATCCTTAAAAGATGATAAATTTGTATTCATTCAAATGATAAAATCTTTCCTTCAAGACTTAGAAGGGACTCTTGAAAGCAAAACTTCACTTGACAGAAACACTCTCCTTAATTTATTCTCATAAAATGATTTTAGCCAATGATATGGATAATTTTCACTGATAAAAGAAAGAAAAAAAAATGAAGAAGCAGTGATTTTAACATTGATTAAACTTTCTTGATCTGCCAATTCAGCTAAACCGTAATTATAAATGTTTTGCGATGCAGTTTCATTCCATAAAAAAGTCCAATTCATATTCCTTAGCTTTGTTAGGTCTAATAACATTACACCGGTATTAAAGCCACGATCCTGAAGTTTTCATTTTTTTCCACATTCATAAACTTTTTACTCAGTGAATGAATTGAAACCACTAAACTATAGTTTTATTATGCAAAGCGAGAGAAACACAAGTGCTAATGAATAACAGCTTAAAACGCAAGACAATTAATGCAGCATTTCTGAATTTCGTAGGTCTGAAAAATTTACCCATGCTGGCCAAACTTTTCTTTGAGATAAACTTGTATTGGTTAGATACCAGTCTGATAAATTTTCAATTAAACCAATAGCTTGTAAAGTACTCATCTTCGAAAAAAATGACCACAACTGACCAATATCATCCATAACTAAGGTGTCCATATCAAGTGTAATAACCTGAAGAATATTAATAAAGCCATAAAATATACAAATTAATTTCAGATCCTTCCGGAATAAGTGATAGAACTAATAAAAATAGTGCGCCTTGTCAAAAATAAAACTGCTAGGTTAGATGCATTCACTGTCAAATTCAAATTTAAATGAAGCTACTAAGAGGTCTCTGTAGCACAACAGTTTACCTCAAAGTTTACTTCAAAGTGTTTCTTCTTGAGCTGTCAAAAACACATTTCTAGTTTCGCTCCTCTCTTTAATTAACTGTGTACTACAGCAAGAAGTAAAGATTTGATTTGTCAGATTTTCAGTTAAGTTTTTAATATTTTGTAGAAATTTTTAAATCAGGTTTTTTAATACAAAAGATATTGAAGACACCTTATTGACATCAGCAGGCAAAATTTCGTGTAATATAAGTTTCAGAAAACTGTATTTACCAGAATAATGCCGATTCGGAATCCATGAAATCCGACTCATAAATTGTGATGTATTATAAAATATTACTTTAACTGTAAATAAAATCAGAGAATAATAAAATGAAAGCTTTCGCAATGTTAAGAACAAAACAATGATGCTTATTTCAATAATTTAAAATTTTTTTAAAGTGAACAGTTGCTCAATAAACATACTCCGATAAACAAAGAAAAATGTTGCTAATTTATTTACCATAAGGAATTCTTGCTTATCAGTAAAATGAAGATCAAAAAGAAAATACCCTCTGGTAAACGCCATGTAACAAATAGCATGGATATTATTCTCCTGGCAATATCATCAGCAATTAAATGAAAAACAACTTTTTGTTGGCGATAACGAAGAATACTTTTAGCAAGCGTTGATAAAGAATAAGCCCATTGGGCGTCTCCACAAACAATCAAAGCTAAATGTAGAACCTAAATGAATTATACTGCTTCATTTCTTCAAAGATTAACTAATTGTTAAAAGAATGACAGAAGGGAAGTTTAGCACTTGGCAATGATCATGCCGAGACTGATTGATTTTTTCACTGTTTTCTCCACTTGCTGGTGTCATAAATTCGTCAAATATGTTGTAACTTCTCGTATCTGAATCAAAATGCCATGAAGAGTAGAATAATCTAGTCTGTTAAGTCTTCTGAGTAAAAATAACTGGTTTTATTCTTTTAATAATAATAATGGGTTATGTCAAATCCAGAAGAGCGAGGGCAGTGACCCAACAAATGCACTAAACACTCTCTTTTTCAGTAATCAATCTTAAAACTTAATAAGTTCTGAGAGTAGTTTACTGAACCAGAAACAATCACATAGACATTTTGCAGAAAAAATTGTTATAGAAAGAAAAAAATTTATTTAAAAAATAAAAAAAAAAATTCAGACATTAACAGTAAACGAACCTGCGATCAGTATTGAAAAATATATTATCATACAGAGAGCCAAAAGAGATGTCCATAAACAACGTGCGCTAATACGTTTTCGTCTTTTCTTCATGCTTTATTCTGAAAATAAAGTTTACATCGTAAGCTTACAATAAGATTATTATCAAACATCTTGTGGAAGGATTTACACATGTTTCATTTCAGTATTTTTATGATTTTAAAATGATGCAAAAAAAGTTTCAAAGCAAGCCTATTTTTTATGCTTTTCAAATTGTTTGGAAAAGATTAACTCGACGTAATAGAATATTTTTGCCGAATTCATGCAGAATAAAAGTGAATTTATGCAGTCAGTACTGATAAAGCTGAGTTTGAGAGATTGTCATGATAGTGGAGTTTTTATTATTTAGAGTTAAAATATTCTATGGATCACATCTATTATTACTAGCTATGTAGAAATTTTTGTAACTAGTATTGATACTATACATGCTATGATTAATAAACCAATATTTACTTAAAATTACGCATTCCTATGACAATATTATGCTGAAGTAATAATCAAAAGTTTCTGGCACTTTAAATCTGATATAAATCTACAACTCCAGAATATCTTCACATTTTTGAAGAGACTGAAAAGGAGTAAATATGAAAGCTACTGATTACATCGAAAAGTCTTCTTTAAGCATTACCAACTCGTAATTGAATCATATGCATTTATATTTTTAATATTCACAACTTTTTAAGCAGTAAATAAATTACTGGAAGAAAATGAAGAAAATCTCTAATTAAACAATTACGCTTGTTACTTAATACAATGTCATGGATTTGAAAAAAACAAAAGATTCTGAAGAAGAAAATAGAACCCCAACGAGTTTTTCTGAAAGATTTTTTTTTCAAATTAAGCCATAGAAATCTGTAACATTAAAAGTAAAAAAATAATGACAAAATTTTTTTCGTAAATTGTAGATGCGAAAATGATGATGAATGATTTTTATCATCATAACTTGCACAAGTTCAGTAACTATTTTCAGTTATTATCAATATTAATATTTCTAGTTTTTTAATTTCACAATTTAGTTCGCTCAACTTGTCAGTTAAACATTACTTGTACCTTAATCTTTTTACTACCAATTTTCGCGATCTTGCAAACAAGCTACACAAATGATGGTCTGTTTTCTGTTTTCCTAACCAGTTTCTTTGCACATGGTTTTTCATGATGTAAATGGTGAAAAAAAGGAATTATGCAAGAAAGGTTTCTTTGTATTTATACAACCTATTGCATAATAAATATTAAAATATTTCGCTTCACATTTTACTGATATCAATTTGTACAAAAAAAAATGATATAAAAGCAATCTTCGCTCTATTTATACAAAAGCTTTTTACGTACGACCGTTTAGTTTGACATGTAAAACTGTTTGAGCTCATTTTGATGAGATTATAAAAAGTTAATAAATGTTTCAGGATTAAAAAAAACCGATCAACAAAATAACCATCTGAAATAAAATAAGAGCTTAATTATACATGCTTTCTTAAATCCTACTTATTAAATATAAGAATTAGCAATGTTGAACAACACTCTATATAAATTATTTAAGTAATACAGTTTTCAGTATGAAATTTTTGATAATAACTAATGATTTCATGATTAAAAATTTTGCTGCTAATGAATAGGCAGATAAAGAAATCTCTGAAGAGTAAAATGTTTTGTACAATTTTCAACTAAATCAAAAATATATGAAGCGAAAAAGCTGCTAAACAATCATGACATCAACAAGAAAATTTCGTTGCCCTGAAAAAACAAAACTTTAAGGCAAGTACTAGTAAGTCACGCAAATTATCAAAATGGATGAGAAAGAAAATCACAAACTTGCTTAATACATCGACAAAAGTTTGCAAAGAACAGAGTTATTTTCCTTCAAAAATAGAAGTTTTATTATTAAGGGAACAGAAATGCTTTCATTTCAAATGAAATTTTGCTTAGCATACTGTATCTGTCTTGTAGCAGAGATCTAACACATATATCCGTTAAAATACTGTAAAATGCATGAATGCAGTAACTTTCAATTTTTAAAGAATCCCACACTGACAATAAGTCAAAATATAAGAATTTAAGGCTTAGATTAAATTGTACCACAATTTGAAATTGAAAAATAGAAAAATTTTGTATTTTTAACACAGAGATGAATGTTGCATAAATCATGAAATATTATACAGTTATTTGCTTACTTCCGAAAAGTAAATGGGACAGGAATAAGATATCAATCAGATTTCAACAAAATATTTTATCACAAGAAAAAGATAAATAATGAGTTATAACAAATCCTTGCCATTGATTCTGATTCTGGATAGATCCATAAATGAAAATTTCAGAATCATAGACTATTCTTCGAAATTAGATGCGTAATGATAGCAATGCTGGATTGTTATGATAAATAATTTCTTTACGCTATAATATTTCATGAATGAAACAATAGACAGATAAGTGTAAACTGAATAGTCTGGTCGTTTATTTGATAGCGAAAAGTATCACAAAAGAAAATAGTAGGTGATGGAAGAACAAACTTTTTTGATATTATGTAATGTCCTCAGAATTGGGGAGGAGGTGAAGACCATTATACGAGCACAAGCAATAATGACGATAAAAAAAGCATTGAAAGGAATATTGCTTGGGTGCACATGCACACATGAGCTCACATACACGAAGACAAACATGCATAGACACACACATTCACATGCATACAAGCTGATGGACATGCAGATTTATTATACACGCAGACATACATACGCATATTTTTCCATTTTTCCTCGTTACTAACTAAAATTGTAATTATTCAAGGATTCATCAATGACCCAGAAAGAAATCGATTGGACACTAATAAATGACTTGGAGCAATCTCTTGTCCACCATTTCATCTGTTTTTAAAAAAAATTTCAATCCCCTTCTAAAAAGTGGAAACAATTATATTTTAACATTATTATTCAGGATTGAAATGTCTAGAAGCGGTCAGACTTGGGCTTATTTTATTAACTATTTATGAGTTATTCATCAGATGAAGGTATACAACTTTCACGAAAGCAATCAAGTAACATTTCCGTATATTTTTCTATTTGTGTTGTGCTTGCTCACTTTGCACATACAGCGAACGTCTTGGATGATGCTCATTTCAGTATTGCACTTCATGAATTTCCATTTCTTTTCTCTTACATCATTATTGTTTGTGGAAAAATGATTATAATTCCTAATACGGAAATTCACTACAGCATAAAGATTAAAATTTGACGCATTGAATATCAGTTGTTGTTAATGCTTTATGAATTGAATCATCTGGTATAACTAGACTAAATAACGCGAATTATTATCAATTTTTGGCACTTTTACTCCATTTTCCTGCTAAGGTTTGAAATACTTCAGCTGAGTGTTATGAAAAACATACTAAATAAATGTGAACACTATATTTTTATTTTTCATTGCTCTCTCATTAAAGCATAGAAATTTCGCTGCTGAACAATATTTCCTTCTAAAATTTTGTTCATGCATCATATTCTAAATTTTTTTTCTTGAAACAATTTCAATTTTTTATCTTGCGAAAATAATGATAATGACAGAAATGATGACGGGACAAGCTATTCAGACAAAAACAAAGTACTTCTCAAATCTCAATGATTGATATCATCTTTTCAATCATCCATCAAGAAACATCGTTAGTCTTTGGACTTTCCCTCTCAAAACAGTGCTTTCTTAGGTAAGAAAAATTTGATAAAGAAAAAATTGTGCAGCATTTGCCATAGAATCGAATGGTAAATGACTAGTTCCAAAGAAGTTGTCTATAAAATGTTACTCACAGTGGAACAGCGGCACAATCTTTTTCATTATTCTAAGTATTCAACAACAAAAACAATTAAAGACAAATATTAACTGGCGATTTTCTTATTGACCAAAGATAAATGACAGATAGATGGACTGAAATACGCGTAGAACGATGTTGAAAATCCGCATGTCTCTGCAACAACAACTTATCACCATCGTATTTTGCATTTCCCCATTTATTGTTTCACTCACATATCCTGCAAAGTTGTTGTTTCTAATTTCTATGAAGAATACAATCATTTTAATAACATCTACTATAACGATAGCAACTCTTGGCAAAATCACTGAAGCTCTTCCAAAAAAACCGTATTACTGGAGTGAGTTAGTATATTTTATTTACAGTTAACCTCTAGTTCATTATGAAACTTTTGAGCATGAAATTAGGCAAGTTTATCATTCAAAAAGTAATTTTTTGAACTTGCTACTCTTTTTTGTGCCTAGAGGTGGTTTTGCACGCTTTCTAAACATCTTTGCGAGAATGAGTTCATATAAGAATCATATTCATCTCTTGTAATTATCTCAGGCTTAGCTCATGGTTGATTATATTTGATAGAAAACACTGGATTAGACTGCAAAATGAATGACTGACTTAAAGATACTGCTTTTTGGGAGAATTTTTTACTTTACACTTTGTGGATTTTAGCCACTCGGAAACTTGAATGTGAATCTATTCTGGGTCATCGGGTGTCACGATGTGCTTTGCGTAATTCAGAGTCCAAACCTGAACTTAATCCTATGTGTCACGAGAAAATAGATGAAGTTTGTCATTTTCATAAAATTTTACCTGAAACCTAGAAAATCTACCTGAAACTGTATTTTACGAACTTGTTCTACGTACTTACAAGCACTGTTCTATATGCTTCACTATAAACATGTATTAGCAGAAATTTTAGAACATTTTGAACTTTTTTAGGTTTACTTTAACAGTGGATTATTTGACCAGTGCATTGATTGACCAAAAATTATTAGGTAAAAAATGAAACAAGAATCTACTGCCGTATAATGTGCGAGGAATCAGATGACACCACGGTATTGAAGAAAGTACCATCATGGAACCATGCATGCAATATCTACTATAGTTATATGTTGGAAAGATTTCGTGAAGATTGGTTCGTCAACTTAATTTTTCCATTGAGAGATTTTTCCAGTAACACAAATCAGTTTCAGATGCATAATTCTTAAATATAATCAAAAATATGCTCTACCTTCTCTCTCAATTATAATTTCTTAGGTATTTATGGCGTTCAGGAGACTGTCTTAATACAACAATAACATTCGAAATTCGCTGTGGTTTTGCCCGTGATTCACGGACGTTTTACCGGCAAAATCAAAAATTATTTGAATACGATGATACAGAAGACGAGCAGAAGCGAGCAAGAAATTGGAGAATCGCCTTCTCCTAGGAATATTTTTTTCTTGCTAATACTGGTTGTAATTCGAGTTTACGAAGTATTGGCGCTTTAACGTGAAAAGCTGATGCGGCCATGATTTTTCAATATATCTGCTATCACATGCAAACAGTTCAGATGGTTCATTATGTTATTTAAAAAAATTTTTTAGCATACTCATTCAAATGAAAACGATGGTAAAAATTTGACATGAGCCTTGATTTCTGAGAATGTAATAAAGTTTTCTTTACAGTTGGTGTTTTGATTGTTCACAAAATTCGAAAACAAACATTTTTTCTGCGAAAACGTCAGACAAATTAATCTGTAAATGAAATAATTCATGGATATAAGTTATTTTACGAGACTTTATTGAAGAATAATATCGCTGACTGTGATTGAATAGTGAAGTTCGTACAGATCTAAAGTGCTGGCTTTTTAAAAGTTATAAAATGTTCCTTTAAAAGTTTTTAAAGCTCGCTTTTTCCTTATGGGATTTTGTAACAATCCTCTCATAAAGCATATTCAATATTGAATACTGTATTTTTGTTTTGCATAGTAAAACAAGAAATCAAGACTACTTAATCTCTAGTTTTGGAATGTAAAAATCTAGCAGAAAATTTAATTTGCTGTTTTTAAAGGAAACTATCATGAAATTCATTTTGTTGTTGCATACTTTTTCTGCGAAAAATTTATTATGAATAACAAATGAAATTATATTCAAACAAACTTCATGTACAACAATTTTGAACCACTAATGTTGAGTATGTTAGTTCTGACTTTCGATTGATACTTTCACAAAGGCACTGGTGTGGTGTGACCTAAAATGCCGGCTCTTTATATATTTTGCTGCGTTGTAATAAAAACGCATTATTAATTTTCAAACATATATCAGTGCTAGAAATGTTTTTCTATACAATTTTTTTCTCTAAACTTACTCTGATCATACAAAGCGGTGTGAGTAAACTTGATATATTCCAGTGTTAACCACTGTAATGAACTCAGTTGACAAAATAGCTTATCTAGATAGGAATCCAAATTGACTTCATGCTCTCAAAAGCTAATTAGTTTTTTTTTGATATCTCATCAAAAACAACTTCAATATAAAAGGACCGTTTGCATCAGCAAATAAACTGGTTGACTTCACATTCTTCATTCTTGCAAGATCTTTGAATATAAAGAATAAATGATAAATGTTTACAATATTAATTCATTGCTATAACAGGGTTTTTAATCTATTTCACACTTTACTATATTATTTTTCTTAACATATAACAACTTCCATGATGCATGAAAAATCAAAATCGTTCTTTAGCGTTGTCTTCTTTATTTGATGTATACTTCTCACGAATTAACATGAATCTGGAAATTATAAATATATAATAAACCTCCGCACTGCGTTTGTGGGAATTAGCCACTAAGTCATCACATACAGAACTGTTTTCATTCTGCATTTCATCTGTACACCAATTTGTCAGCCATTACATTATGTTTTCGCTTATCGGTCTCCACTGCTGTCTTGACAAGTGGCGCCGACCTCTATCAGCATTACTTCTTCGTGTCACTTTATCGCGCACCAGATGTTCGCTCGATTCGCATTTATTCTACCGCTGGACACTCAACTCTGCTAGTTCTGATACCCAGGCCAAATGCTCTCTCCTATCCCTCGAGAAGCTCTTATTTACAACTTCATCTGTTTTCCCATTGTTCTCCATTATTATGCCAGATTGTTTTTTTTTCGCTCACCCTCTATTTACTGTTTTGTAATACAATTTATCCTCTCGCCAACTCGGTCAAGCGTATACATATTATACTTACATACTTATATCTCTGTATCATACTGAAACCATAGGTTTTTAATAGTAGAAATGAAACGATTTTCAAAAGGCTCAACAGAGAACTGGTTGCATGTTCAGTATAACCACTTTGAAATCAAGTAAGGGATGTAGTTTTCATAGCGGATCTTAAGTTAAACTACTTCATGTCATTACGTGTTTGTTAATTAAAGCGAATATAACTTTCTGGCAGATTTGGAAATAGTCACTGTTGCAAGTTTCTTGGTGGTGAGCGGTTCTTCATCATCATCACACAAAAAGTATCTGCTAAAATGAATCTGCTGAATTTTTTTTAAATCTATGGAAGAAAACATTTCAGAAACTTCCAGAATCAGTTACCAAATGCATTTTAATTCGTCATGAAACTCCGCGACTTAATTCTGTAATTCACAAAGTACGATGTTTCTTTTTGACTTAAATTGTAGATTAGCTGTAGATCAAATTACGGGGATGATACGTCTAGTTGATTATGATGACACTGATGAGGAGAGTGCTGACGATCCGCAGTATATATCTTCAAAAGCCTTACCGTCGGAAACTCAGGAAACGTTTAATGGTTGTGATCCAGTGGGTAATGATGGTGCTTCATTAGGTAACGTTCCATTTATTAAATGATTGTAAGATTAGGGAATCAAAGAATTCAGTCATTTTATAACCATGTAATCACGTTTTATGTTTGTGAGTGTATGTCATGTATGATGTACCGTATGTCAGGATTGGTCTAATGTCAGGATTAATCTTACTTGTGAGAAAAGTTATTTCAACCTTTGGAAGCTTGGAAGAAGTTCTTCCATTTAATGGCATATTGCACAATTTTCTTCAATATTGTAATTGTATTTTAGAAGTTTCGCAATTACTAGCTTGTTTGCCTTCTTCAAAAAATTCGAAGAACATACCTGTGCAGCAAGAACTAGAATTGGAGGATTTGGTAAAGCGAAAGGATTGGGAGCTGAAGCTAGCTGAAAAAGTTGAAAGAAAACGGAGAAATCCTCATCGGCATCATAAAGAAAAAACTTCGGAAACAGTCGGTTCAAGGTTTCCTTTGATACATGTTTAGTCATATAAATTTTAACCCATCTAATTTGGTTCTAAGACATCTGATGTATCTTAGTTTCAATGTAAGCTTCTTCAAAGTAGTCTCATATTTTAACTTCATTTCTAGTGACAAATCTTTGCCTGCTAAAAAAAATCCGAAAAAAATGGTTGTCATACAAGCTTTTGGAGAATTAAAAAACTTAGTTGATGATATAGGAGAAGAGTCGCACAATAAGTCGGATAAGGTGATTATTTTTTCAAATATCCACAGATTTGCGAATTTGCATTTTATATTATGTTTGTTTCCGTGTAACTTTGATTCTATTTTACGGATCACTCAGATATTTGATTTTCTCTTTTTATTTTTCCAAAGTATTGCTATTTACTACTATAGAAATGTCAGCTGTACTACCCAGTCGCTGTACGTTAACTCGTTGCATTATGTAAATACATTCCAGTTTTTTAGCCGCCAAATTCAGTTGTACCTTCATCATCTTCCCTTCTGTCAGCTTTACCTGAGCCAAAAGTTTTTCTCAAACCGAGGAAAGATAGAGATATTGTGTTTGAAAGCAGTATCTGTTCTGGGAGCAATGGTAAAAGATCTGAAGTGAGTATTGCTCATTGTTTTTGCTATATTTGTAATTATTACAAACTACGGTTTTGGATTTCACTCTCTTCTACTCTTCCTTTGCTTTTTAAGGTTGTACGAAGTAAGCAAATTTCCAAGGATAATACATGTGAGCAAAATGAAGGCTGTGAGGTATCTGATGACGAATGTGACGTAACTGACTTTTTCGGCATCAAAACTTCCGATGATCCTTCTTCGTTGTGCTCAACTTATTCTAGTCAATCTAGTGTTGATCAGAATCAGGTTTTTTGTCTTCTTTCATTTTTTACTTGCATATTTCTTCACGTATCCATTTATGTTTTGTACTTTTTACTCGAGTTCGTAGTCGTTTCAAATAAATAAAACATCCTATAAGTTTTGCAATGTATTTAAATTATAATTAGAGTGATTAAAAATTGGGATTATTTCAAGGAGTTTTTAAAAATCATGATAAAAGATTTCCTTAAATAGCATCAAAAGCCAAATTGTTGACTTAATAGCAATGCTGGTCATTATGGTACGTTACACAACTCACAAAATTGTTATATTCAGTGTACAAATACAGTTTAATTGACTTTTCGTCTATTCAGATATTTGATAAATTTATGAATTTCAGATCAGACTAGTCCTTGATGAAGAAACGGAAGAGGATTCAACTAATTCATTTCTGCTCGATGAAACGGGTTCTGAGTGTCATAGCGAATCTATTTCTTCCTCATCTGGGGAAATTGATAATGATGTATGTTTTTAGTTTTAAATTACCTGGCAATAAATGTAAATTATAAAGTGACTTTGTAGGAGAAGTAAATCAAAGTGATGCGCGTTTTTGTAATGTATTTTAAGAGCTATCTTAGGCTGAGTTTAGCAGAATTTTTATTATGCATAAACTTTTCTCTTTAATTTTTGTCCTGTTCATTATTGTTTTTGATTACAAACGTTTGTAGCAAGCACTGTACATGATTTATTCACGCGATGTTGAGCATATGGGTGGTACGATTTCGAACGCTGCTAAGGCTGTAGAGGACATGGTTGATGTTAGCGTTGATCAGGTATTTCTTTACACGCTGCAGCAGGAAATAATAGATAAGTGTGCTTTAGGTTTTTGCTAAACATTGTAACTGCTTTTTTAAAGATTGAGCAATCATGTCATTTTTTATATTTGTTGCACCTAGGTGTTGGGTTCGAATGTGCGTGCAACGCTTCTCAAGAATCTTCATAATAAATCACTTGCTGAAGCAACCTTATCTCATCTTACACGTATTCCGAAAAACAAAAATATAAATGCAGTGGCTCGTAGGAAACACCAGATCACATACCTTGCTAGTGTTGTAAGTGATTTTTTGAATTCTAGTTTCAAATTTTGAATTGAATTATTTGATCAAAGTAATTTTTCTAGGCAGTTGCTAGGGAGGAACAGCTTGCTGAGCAGTGGTCTCAAAATCGACATAACAAACGGACGTCGGCAAGAAAATATGGGTTTTAGATAAGTGAAGATAATTATATTTTTTTTCACTGACATTCTTACGTGCTGTAATATCAAAATTTGGAATAGTGTGGACCATTTTCTCTTTCAAATGTTGCTAACAAATGTTCAGTGTTTGTCATCGAACCGCTACTACTTTAGTAAATAAAATTGAATGAGTATTTCTTGTTTCAGTAATGCTGAACTCTGTAACTGATACAGTTTCTTTTTGATTAAAAAATAATAATTTTAAGGAACTCGAATGATATTGTTATCAAGACCAAAAAAAGATGTAGTAAATATTGTTTTATAGTAAAATGGTGACGGGAGCATTGTCGATCCATTGAATTGTGCAAAAATGATCTCTTGAATGATAAAGATGTAGTGAAAATATAGTATGAATTTCGGATTGCTTTTCAAACAGTGATGAAAATTGAGATGAAGAAGTGTAATTGACTGGTATGAAGTCGCTGTGGAAACTAAAGAAGCTGGTTATTCTGATTTTCAGTGGGAAATTTGATCCAGATTTGTGCTTGTGAAATGACTGCATTGTTTCAGCAAAACATCAGTAAGCTAATAAACAAATGACACAAATCTCAATAATTGCACGGTGTGGGATTTGTATGTATTTTAAGAGTCGAGATGGCTACTACTGGGGGAATTAGTTGTCTGGGTCAAGTCAAGCATGGGTAATAATCATTCAGTATAAGGTGTGAATCATGTGTGAGAAAGTATTTTTCTCATAACTTGGAAGTAAGATTAACTGCTGAGTTGTCTTAATTCAATCACCAGGATTTGAAGTACATCTAAGTACATTTTACCTTCCCAGAATTTCAAGTGCTTTGTGGTGGGGGCTTGATACTTTGCAATATCTCTTGTTGTATTGGAATAGTGAAATACTCTTAACATAAAATCGGCTTTCAGGTCAACATCGTATTTAATTATATGAAAGAAAGAACATGAGAAGTGTGGACTATAATTACGTAGATTTTTTACTCAACATGAGTTGATATATTTGAAATTGTCTCTCAACTAGATCCATTACAGTTATGACATTGTTTAATGATCTAATATTTTGTGCATAAGTTCCTATAATATCCCTTCTTTCTTCTCAGTTCGTATTAAAATATTTCGGAAATGAATACAATTCGGGCTCGGATCATCATTGAATTGAAGAGGAAGGAAGCATATATGACTTTTTAGCATACTTTGTATTATGATTTCTCCAAGACTTAAAGATGTTTGATTAGTTTTTGAAAGGTTTCATTTGTAATTTACACCATAATTTGCAAAGAGGTTGTCAGATTTGGGCAGAGGTCGTTAAAACTTGGTTGGGAACATGCTAGATTATGAATGACTGTTTAAAATTGTTCTGTTTCGAAACTGAAAATAAGGTCTATATATTTATCCACTCGGTTGCTATGCATGGTCAAAATATAGCCTTGAGAGGAGGACTGAACTTCGAAAATCAGTGGTGAAAATAGTTGGGCTGACATAAATCGAAATTGTGTAAAAAACAATTTACAAGCACATGACATTGCAATCAGTTTTTCTTGGGGGTCTTTTATAAAATTTCCTCCGAGAATTTCATGTTGCATATTAATACGGTGATGTATCATAACAATTAGATATATGACATACAGAAGGTTACTTTGTATCAAAAATATGAGTGACAACCAAATTATAAACGATTTATGTCTAAAATATTAGGTGTACTTCATAGTAGTTGCTGTTTATGATAACATACGAAACTTGAGTTGCTTTAATGTTTGAAAGAATTTTCAAAGAAAAAAATGCTGACTTCTGATATATAAAAGGAAATGATTTTGCTATTATATTATTGTTGATGACAACTTCTGTGAATCACTTATACTATTACAAATACTAATAAATTTGTATTATTATAGATGCTAAAAAAGGATAACGTATTACAGTAGTAGTACTTAGTCACGATGTCATGAACACTACAAAAACATCACAAAAGAGTTCTTCGTTGTTAGATCACCAATTCAAGACGGATGATAAGACTGACAAGATCTGTCAGCGTCGTCTGCCTCATACCAGTTGATTTAAAGCTTAATTCAAGGAAGTGAATTGCACTATTCTTAATGTTAATTGATTTTTTAAAAAAATATTGGAAATGCTCCAGAAATGGATTTCTTATGTCTGCATGTACATTGCATAGAAACTGCTCTACTCAGAATATAAAATGTGTTATGAATTTAATAAGCTCCCAATTCCTTAGCACATGGATACATCTGATCTATTTTTGTTTATAGTTTAGACTTATAAAACTGTAACCATTGTTCTGACAGATTTTTGTAACACTGCGAAAAGAATTACGAGCAAAAAAAATTTATTGCATTAAGACGACTCAGACATAAATTGCACTTAAGGATAGTCCAAGCGTTAAGAAGACAGAAATGATGCAAAAATATATTTATAAATCAGATATTATGTACTAAACAGATGACGACGTTCAGAGAAAAATCGCACTAAGGAAAAGTCACTGATGGAACAATGCACTTCTTTTAACTACTTTGTGGTTATTAAATCTGAGGCTCTATTTACTCATGTCAATGGAGCAAATTGCAACATTTACAGAGGAGAAAATCATTTTTTTTTGAATATAAATCTGGACTAGGTAAGACACAGATGATCCTCCGAATCACGCTGCAAGCTTACCCTAGAAATATGAACTTGGTGGTTAATAGTAATAAAATTTAAAATCATAAATGACCTTGCAATACATTAATATTAAACTTTATCCTCCATCATATTCATTAATATTTTTGAATAACAGGATAGGGAAAAGATGGTAGATAGAGTAATGCAGAACTCGATTGAATGAACAATAGCTATTGATAGTCATATCTGATTATGCCTGAGAAACTGCAATCCGATATCTTTTTTCCATGTAAAAAATCGTTTTGAAATGTTGAGGAAATATTTGACATCACGACCGAAAAAGTAATCCTTTAATGAAGCTTTGGAACTTATTAAAGAACTTAAAAGATTTACCAAACATTAATGATACTGATCACGTTATTTTGTACTAGTATATTGGATCTGCTTAGCAATAATAAAATGAAGTTTAAAAAAATATTAGGTTACTATATATCAGCTCCATGAAAAAGTGGAGACATCTAATCACAACCGAAAAAGTAATCCTCTAATTCTCAATTCGATCAACGAGATAGTGATAAGAAAGCGATAGATATGATTTTATCAATGTACCGAATTTGCATCTTTACATTTTGGAAGTAAGTGTTGCTGCTTTTGTACATTCAAACCGAAGCCTGTTTTAAAATGCATCAATATGCAACAAAATCACTAAAGTATCAAAATGAATCGGAGAGAGTTACGTGTAATTTTACTCTCATTCCATTGTTATCACAACTGACTTCTTTTACTGTTTGCTTTCCAAAATTTTAGCT
Source organism: Thelazia callipaeda (assembly GCA_900618365.1). Taxonomy (NCBI): domain Eukaryota; kingdom Metazoa; phylum Nematoda; class Chromadorea; order Rhabditida; family Thelaziidae; genus Thelazia; species Thelazia callipaeda. Next base: position 21,111 of record UYYF01000166.1, read on the forward strand.
AAAACACTAAAAAAAATTACACGTAACTCTCTCCGATTTTAGGAAATACTTTTTATCGAAGAATTTATATTACAATAACTGTACGATAAGAATTGAAGGGCTCACAATTGTTGATTTTCCTCTCGATGTAGTATTTTATTTCATCCTCTTTTAACAATTTCCTGCAGAGTCGATATAAAGAAATGAGTAAATTTCACTCGCTTTTAGAAGCCTCCTACATAGTCAATATGATAAGATACATATTCTAACATTTCAGCAGTTTTACTTTCATGCTATTATTCAAGAATGAGAAAGAGATTTTGCGAAGAGAATACATGCTCCCTCGGAAAATTATGCATTTTTACTCATCGGTAGTGTACCACTGCAAAAAACAAAATGAAGAAGATTAAAAAAGCTTTTCAATTTTTCATCATATGAGGCAATGAAAATACTAAAACAATTGCTTGATAAAAAAATCTGCTTGATGTTTGAAAAAGAAGTTTGGTTTTCTGACAAATGGAGAAGAAACTGCTTGTGCAAATATGATTAAAAAAATTCATCCTGCTTTCAAACTACGAGAAAATAAGAAGTGACTTCCGGTTGAAGAAAACTAAGTTACTATTATGGAACAAAAAATAAAATATAGTTTACACCTCAATCAATTATTCCAACAACTTAGCAGGTTATGAGCAACATCAGTAAAACATTATATATATTGCCGTCTAGAACTCCATAAAATTATGAATGGCAATTACTGATTAATTCTGATGTAACCCATATTATATTTACTATTGCATATAAGAAATTTTTTTTTGTTTTGAGGTTTTTGATTAAAATGTGTTTACGCCTAATTGATACTGCTCGCAATCTGCTACTGCATGACAGAGTCATATATATAATAATCATTTTTTATATTTTTGCATGTTAAGTGCTCTCTAAAATCTTTGCCCAAGTTTTATTTCATTGTACAGAGAATATATTTTGCTTTGCTTTAATCATCTGAATAATACTCTATTAATTTAAACTAGTGTTCATTGTACTAGTACTGATTAAAGTTCAATGATTTAAAGATACAAAATAGTTTACAGTTTCAAATAGAAGTAGTACCGAAGAATGATGCTAAGCTGAAATACAACAGTTTGCAGATAGCTGGAAAAAAATGATGCGATGTTTTTCTAGATATCAAAAGGATCAAGACTTAGTTATAATTTGGTGTGTATAAAACAAAGCAAGTGAATTAAATGAACTGTGGTGACGATTAAGAAATGAGATACATTTCCCTTATCACACGTCACGTCACGTCACGGTTCAGGTGGGTAACAGCAGTGATATGAGTGCAGAGAATTTCTTATGTAATATTGCATTGCAGTGCTGTCAGCTAACTTAAAGTATAGTAGTAGTAGTATAATCGTGATGATACTAATGAAACAGTAATGTGAAGCAAACAAAATTAAACAAAGGATGAGATGTTTGTTTATGAAAATGATAGAGAAAATAATAGACGAAAGAAAGAATATGCATGTAATTAGTGTGCATATAAGCTTTTCATAAAAGACTACAGCACAGGATAAGAAAATGCATGTATGCATGGGATAGCCGTTCGTAGCTGTTTGAGTGTTTTAGAATGAACGCTGCTAGATACAACTAGATTTTAGTGAACAAGAAAGAAGAGAAAAGAAGAGTATGAGATGAGAAAAGCTGCTTTAAGAAGAGACTGTTTAAGGTTGTAGGTAATACGAGATGATGTGATGTAGCGAGCAAATGGGTGAACTAAAACTTACTACGAGTACCACAAATCAGGTCAATTCAATTGCATGCTGTATTGCAGAAAGATAAAGATGTAAGCAACTGAACAATTGCAGAGCAGATAAGTAGTGACGAAGATGAAACAAGAATTAGCTGCTTAGCAGAGTTTGAGACTAATGCCAGAACGGTTGCCATGCCTGACAGCAAAGCAACCTTTTTCACTTGTCCCTTGTAAACGGGTCCAATATCGTCCTTTGCTAGGCAGCTTTAGATGCACGCATTAACTCCATTCATTCAGTTATTCATTAATTTATTATTCACCTCATAGTTTTAGTATGAGTTATCACTGTAAAGTAGCAGCAAGATGTCATGTAAAATAAAAAGGTGACAATTTTATTTTAGCATAGCTTACTGGAAAAGCAAAATTAGCTTACTGGAAGAGCAAAAAAACATACCTAAGTCTGCCCTGACTTAGGAACCATTATTCATCGCAATTTTATTCTTCTTCAAGACATCTCATTTCTCCTCTCTCCTCACTACTTTCATCATTCCAGACAACAACAACAACAACAACAACAACAACAACAGCAGTAACAATAGTCATCATCTTCCTCATCACTTAACTCTCTTATTATTCGTATCATTTAAGACCCCAGAAGTCATCATTTTCAGTAACTACTCTTTTCATCTTTCATCTTTTATTTTCCCTTTTACTTGTACTCAATATTATTGCTTTCTTCATTACTCTTAAAAAATATAACGACACCTGGAAGCTCTAGTAGATATACTAGTTCAGCTAAAATTTATCAGCCACTAATTATAGTGATCAACTAAATTCTGCAGCGCAATTACTAATTATTTTATTTTTGTAGGCACATTATCGAGCATTGTGATAATGCTTTCGTTACCTATAGTCACCTTATGATGATATGATCATAGTCACTAATTTTATCATGGAAACTTTCTAACTAAATCACACTTGTTTAATTCTATTGAACTACTTCTCTTTATTACATTTTGGCCTTTCTACTAAACCTTGGCAGTTTGGCTCAACATCTATTGCTGCTGCAAATTAACATATTACGGTTTTTTGTCTGTGCTATCGTTACTGGATAAATTACCTACGAATTCATTATTGTCATCATGGGACACTGTTCTTCGCGTGATCAAAAGGATCAGAAAAGAATGAACCGTCGGATCGACGAGCAAATCAAGAAAGATCAGTCAATTTCCCTTCGAATTATCAAACTTCTTCTATTGGGTATGTTTGATTGTTTCGATTAAGAAACTGACTTCATATCTTGTTAATGCAATAAAATCTCATTTGTTATTGAAACTTCCTAAAGAGTATAAAACTGTGTATATAAAAAATTTACTTTTACGTAAACAGCAATTGAACACTCTTCCTTTCTTGTCAGAGTGCGAAGTTCACTTTGTTCTATATTCCAGTACTTATTCTTGATGAAAAAGAAACTTCTATTTTATAAATGGCCATACTTTGTAAATGGTTTTAGTCATCTGCATGCAGATCTTGTCACTTTCATCTTTCATTTAACCGTTGAATTTCAAATATGAGATCATTTGAAGCATTTTTGATAAAAAGCCGTATTAGTTTCAAAAATTAAGACCAATTTCTTCATCATTAACAGTGAAAATATTATAGAGCAATTGCTTGAAACGGTTTCGCTATTAAAATGTATTAGAAATAAAATTCTAGTGTGTGATTAACTCTGACCTAGAAATTACTTAATTACACTGGAATTAATCAATAGTGTTTTTATTGTTAGAGTCTTTGGGATTAAGATGCTAATAGCTACTTACAAATATTTTTAAAATATTCATAGTGGTACTTTTACTAGCAAAACAGATTTATGAATTTTTTAATGCATCAATTTCAAAGGTATCATAAAATATCAGAAATTTACTTGGTTAAAAATCATATTGTGTTGTTATTATAAAAATATTTCGTTTGTTTCAGTGATGAAGTCATCATCAATGTAGTTGATACTAAGAACAGATTTGTTTCGTTTACGCTTTCATTACATTTTTTATTCTTTTTTATTCATTCAGTCAGATTGTGGAATACAGTGAACCTATTTTTTATAAACTTATTTCGTGTTCTCTTTTTTATTTTTGTTTTCACTTGTACATTTTTGTTTAATCTTGTTAATCTGGGACATGCTTAACATCTAATTTAGTTTGTAAAAAAAAATTGAGGCATATTTGTTACAGCATTTTCATATTACTTAATTTAGAAACGGCATATTGGGCATTGCAATTGTGTAAATACGATGACAGCAAATTTCTCATTATACTTTCACAGATGCAAGCATATTTATCATCATATTTTATTTATGTTATCAATATCAACAGAGACATGGCACAGTGTGTAGTGGTGCTTAAAAATTGAAATTAATTGCTTCTTGTTAAAATTCTGCTTCATTATAAGTTTTAAAAGTAATTGTTGTCAAAGCTTATTTTTTAAAGATTTTCATTAGGACTGTATTTCAATTACACATTATACGATAAAGACTTGCAAAGTACATATCATAGTTTAGATGGACAATTTGATGTGCTGAACGAACCCACTACAATCAAACGCAGTTTTTTGAAACTTATTTTTAAAGTATACATGTAACTAGTCTTCATGAGTGTAAATGCTATTGTTTATACTTATTTGTTATCAATTTCAAAGTTACTATTAAGATAGTACTTCTTTGCAGGAAAGCATAAAAAAGTTGCTAATTGACAGCACGATAATTTATTGAAAAGCTTTGATAATCATTATAATTTTAGAAAAATTTAGCGATAGCACTGTTCTTTCCAGCATAAATTTCATTTTCGTCTCCGAATTTTATGTGAAGTCATATGAATATTTTGCTTACTTTGTTGCGTCGATTTTGGGCATTTTTGAACGACTGCTAGTTAATCTCGCAAATTTTTATATTAAAAAAGTTTTTGAATAAATTTCTATATCAAAAATAAAATATGAGGGTGTAAAAAACTCACTCGCAATATCTAGAAAGTTGAATATTTTTTATTATTAATTATTGGAAAGAATTTGTTATTCATGGAATGTGCGTTGCAAATGTTTTTATTTCGATTACGTACTGTTAGGTAGTTTTAGGTATTTGACCCCAATAAATGTTACCTAGATTTTTATATTTTATCTTTTTATGCTAGCTTACCTGAATGTATCGTCAAATATTTTGCAGTAGTTAGCGTCTAAATTGTTTGGAAAATAATCTTTGTGGCAATGTCGAAATTATGCCAAAGTACAGTAATAATTTCGCTTCATTTTTAAATTTCTTGTATCCATAATAATTTTACTTCTGCTCAAAAAGAACACAGATGACTCTGTAAGCAACTAGGCGTGACCAGAATGATTAAGTATTTATGATAATTCAAAGTCGATTAACTGTTATCAAAGGTCAGCAATAAACTGAATAGAATTTTGGAAATTGCGCGTTAATAATTGTTTTTTCCTCAAAAGTATCTACGATTTTTGTTGCTTGTAGTAATCTAGAAAGAACTATGTAAATGAAAGTTTTTATGCACTTCTGACTCGTCAATACTCCAAATTCATCAGCAATTCCAAAATTTTAAATTGTTCTAAGTCATTAATAGAAGCATAAGACTTAAAACCGGAAGTCGTTGGGAGTTATTAGTAAAATAAATGCATTGTATCACAAAAGCTTTAATACTGCTACTCATCCGCAGTCAGATTTCATGATATCAAATTTGAGCAAAAGTTGCAAGCTACCAATCAATTCTTTATTCTTCCTTTATTCTTTATAATTTACTTGTAAGCCGCCAATATTTGATTTTATTTTAAAGTTTAAGCTGCAGAAGGTTAAAGTTCGTTAATAGTTTTAACATATTTTAATACTATTACTACATTAAGCGCAAACAATATGCATCATTTTTTCATTAATTTTTTGAAGGTTTCATTTAGCATCAACTTCTTTTCTTTTGATGCTTTGCTTTAAAATACAAAATATAATCATCACATATTGTAGGGGCTGGCGAGAGCGGAAAAAGTACTATACTGAAGCAAATGAGGTTTGTGAAACATGCTGTTTCATTGCTAATGATAATATTTCATTTTAACTTGAACCTTTGAGTTGTCATCACTTAATTAGCTTCTATCTCGAAAATTGCTCCAAATAAATTGTAAATAAGATATATATACATATTTTACATCCTTAGATACACTTCCGTAGAATGCATATTTTACTACCTCATTAGTCTTTTCGTTCTTAAAAACTTACTAAACATAATAAGCCCTGATATTCATTTATTAACATTGATCTGTTGGCTTTTGCTCCACTGAATGATAATAACTTACATTCAGGATTTTGCATAAAAATGGATTTTCACAACACGACTTGGAAATGATAAAACCGGTAGTTTATAGCAACTGCATACATTGCATGCTAGCAATTCTCAGGGCAATGTTTCACTTGCAAATTGAATATGAAGACCCCGAGAGAGTGGTTGGTATTTACAATACCATTATACGAACAATCTCTCATAATCTTTGCATAACTGGATGAGCTGCTCATATTTCTTTGGAAAGATTGTTTCATTGCAATGTCATCAAAACACTTGAATGTAGTAGGAATACTACATCTAGAAATTCAATCTTTAGAGATTTCTAGATGGAATATTCCTGATTATGAGTAAGAAGAATTATGATCAAGTCCAAATTTCTGATAATGCAAAAAAAATATAGCTGTCTTTGTTAAATATTATTATTTGCATTATCTACTCAACGAGTGCTTGCCATAGTTTTTGCAGAGATAAATTTGGTTTATTAACTCTGTATTGATCTGTATGAGCTGCTCATATTTCTTTGGAAAAATTGTTTTATTGCAATGTCATCAAAGCACTTGGTTTTGGTTTTTACTTGTAAATATATTTGCAGGGATTAATCATATTACTTGTTTCCCATCAAAAACTCTTTTTAATATGGCTGTCCTGTCCTTAAGTTCATTTTTATCTTAGCCTTATTATAAGGGAGATAACTGCTGTTACTTTGTAGTTGTGGACTAAAAACTGACCAAGTTATGTGTATATTATTCATAAATTATGAAGATATTGTATATGAAGATCAAGATAGTAGTAATATTTTGAGATTTAATGATGATTAAGTTGCATTTGTGAAATGACATGGGTCTTGTGCCTATTATTGAATTTCAGTACTAGCACTCACTGCATTTAGTATTAGGAACTGAAATGAAAAAACTGAACCAACCACACTGTACCTTCCTAAAGATTCCTTATTTCACATAAATGCAAAAATTAACTTGTTTCGTCGAATACTTTATATAATCAGCAAAGAGGAGGGTATCACTGAAAAAAGTAGTGCTTAATGTTAATGGACATAGGAATTGAATTATGGATGGATTTACAGCGTGATCGTCAAGTTGTTTTCGCTACTGTGCATGCCAACAAGGAGGAACTTGTTGAAGAATTATCTGCAGCTATGCAACGTCTGTGGGCTGATGGTGGTGTGAGGGAGTGTTACAAGCGTTCCAATGAATATCAGATCGATGATTCTGCTAAATAGTTCGTCATTTATGTTCAAGATTAATCTGAATTATATACACGTTATTTTTGTATTATAAATGAAAAATTGTTGGAAAAAAATCCTACATCAAATTGAAATTTTTTCGCACCAGAAATATGTAGGAAATCAAAGTATAAAAGTTAATAAGATCAAGAATTCAAAATTTTTTGTTTGTAGCAATATTTCGAAACCAAACAATGTTATCAAACATTATAAATGTTGCAGTTTCTTAGACAATTTACCAAGGTTAAGCTCCCCAAACTATGTACCTACAGAACAAGACTTACTAAGGACAAGGATTAAGACGACAGGAATAACTGAAGTACTTTTTGAGCTCAAAGGACTTACATTCAGGTAGACTACTTGTTTGAACTGCATATATCAGCATCTAATTAAAATACCTGCTCAGATTTTGGGTAGGATGACTTATCCACGTAAATAGAAATAAATAGAAATTAGGATGGTAGATAAAATACCAGGCTCTGTAACACTGCATTGTTCAAGTGATTCTTGTAGTTTGATCTCTTTAAAATTAAATGTAAGCAAGTAGTTTTTGCTGTTTAAATTTCAGAGTGATTGATGTTGGTGGACAACGCTCTGAAAGAAAGAAATGGATTCATTGTTTTGATAATGTAAATGCTATTATATTTATATCATCGTTATCTGAATATGATCAAGCACTACGAGAAGATAATTGCACGGTACTATTATTTTCATAGTTACTTATACCAACATATTTTAGGGATTTTGAGGAAACTGTTAAAAAGCTTACATCAAAGAAAAGAAGCATTTTAAGAAGTAAAGAGGAAATAGGATGCTACATTGAATGAAACTGTTTCAGAATAGAATGCAAGAGAGTTTGAAACTTTTTGATTCAATATGTAATAGCCCATGGTTTGCGGACATTCACTTTATATTATTTCTGAATAAAAAAGACCTTTTCGCTGAAAAAATCTCTCGGTCACCTCTTACGATATGCTTTCCAGAATATAAAGGTTTGTTATGTTTCCATCTCATCGATTTACTTTCTATTATGGGTCTCTTCTCAATGAATATAGTACATTGTAGGGCAACAAAATCAAACAGAATGTATCAATTACATACAGTGGAAATTCGAACAGCTGAACAGGTTTTCAGTTTTACCTAATTTTGTCAAACCTTCAAATGTGTAATAAAAATGAAATGAAAAACACTATCATAGTGTCTTCTCAGATTCAAATTCTCTTTTTGCAACCTGAAGATTCTAACTATAATCAATTACTTTTTTGTCAGAATCATGATTAGGATCAGCTTCGTTATAATTTCATGTGCAGTGCTACATCGTCTGTGAGGTCCATTGTTATTTGTCACATATGTAAGACAACTTTTAAAAATCTTAACCGGCTTGTTGATTAATATCAACTCATCATTTACTTCGCTTTTTAGGTCTCCACAGCGGGAAATATACTGTCATCATACATGTGCTACAGATACGAACAATGTGCAATTTGTTTTGGATGCTTGCCTAGATATGATTATTGCAAGGAACCTGAAATCAATGGGTCTTTGTTGAATGATGTCCAAAAAATAGGATTTTGATGCATCTCTGATTCTTTATTTGAAATGTTTGAATACTGAATATATTAACTGTGTAGTAGGTGCCATAAGTTTATCTCACTCCATTCATTTGCTAAATTAATTGATAGAAAGCTTTACAAGTCTTATCATTATTGTGTAATAATAAACTAAACCAGCACAGATCAAAACACTAATCAAAACAGTGAATAGACTTGAAATTTTGATGATCAAGTAAGTGAATTCTGAGAAGGTTAGAGAAAACAAGTGGTATTTGAATATCAAACAATTAATTGTGGTGATATTAGCAAATATAATTGGCAGTTTATGAGCATCAATGAATCCTAAGCCATTGGTCAGTCTAATCATTTTCGCTGATTAAAACTGTAACATAATAAAAGATCAGTGGCTCCATCCCAGTTCCCTGCCATAATTTATATTTGATTATATTCTTGTTCTCATTTTTTTTATTACCTTACTATTATGCATCAGTAGCACCGTGATCTCATTATCTACAAATACATGTAGTGTTTGATTCCTATGTTTGAGTTTCGATCACCTGTCGTCATGAAGTGTATTTGTGCAACGGCGTAAATTGCATTATTGTTATAATTGTCAATGGATAAAATGGCTCAACTCGACCATCCACATCGAAATTTTATATGGCAAAGAATTTAAATTTTGGATAATAATAATCAGTAGGTTCATATTCACTCTAACCTTATCGATACTAATCACTTCTATAATTAGAAATTAATTTCCATATACCACTGCAGTGCTAAGTAATGTTGCATGATGTGGTCGAAATGTTTTTACAGCAGTTTCACGACGACTGGAGTACTATTATTTAGAAGATACTAGATATAAATCTTAAAATAGTCGTAAAGTTTGGAAACTTTCTTAGAAAATTTAATTGACTAAATTATTGCAAGGGGTATCATGAAAGATTTTAGGCGGTCAAAATTGTGCGAATATTCAATATTCAAATGTTTAAGTGAGGCATTACTGTGCTCTATGTTTATTTCGTATGTTGTAGCTTTTCCAAAGCAGAGGCATTGCTAATCTCGGAAACTCACATATTGATTTTGTAATTGGATATTTTAGCTGTAATGGAACAGTGGGATCTTTCACCACCATTTTTTGTACAAATATCCACATTTCCGATGTTTTCATAGATCTCAATCGAAGACGAGCCTTTGAAATTCCAGTTTTTAGTTTTTTGAGTTTTTCAGTTTTAGGAATTAATTTCCATATACCAGAAATTTCATATCTCGAATAGGATAGTTCGCACGATCTATAATTTCTTCATACCAACGATAAATGTGCTCCTAACGATCTTTTTTTTGTTCCTGAAAATTTCTCGTAAAAAATGTGCTCATCCAGTAATAAAGTACTAATATTAATTAATGATAGCAATAAAATTAATTCGGAATATTAGTTGTGAAAGCAACTGTGCTTGTTGTCGTTTCCTTTGCACGCACATAAGTTTAATTCTTGGGAAATTTTATCAAAATTTTCTGAACACTATTATTGCAAAGTTATTGAATAAAATTTTTCAAAGAGGTGCTTATAGCATTACGTGAGAAATGCAGTGAGCAGTTTTAGTTATGCTACGAATATGTACGTGGAAAAAAAATGCTCCACTGATGGAAAATCAGGCTCAAGTAGTTGTTTTTCGTTAAAACAACAAAAAGTTTGTCTCTCCTCTCATATCTCTTGGCAAGGTTGATTGCATTGGCGTAATCATTGCCCGTTTCTTCAAATGCCATAATCAAACGATCTAAGGAGGAGCCTTTGGTGAGTAGGTCTTATTTAAGGGCCTGAAATCATGAAATGCTGCTATGAATATTCTTCACTGCCCAGTAAAATGACCAATAGCATTTGCTGTTAGAGTTTTTGCATCATTTGCATTTCTTTTTCTTCTACGTATTCTCACTTGCATTACAATTGCTTGGCTTTACGCTGCCTCTAGCTTTACTTCCCTTGGTTTTACATATCTAGTTTAGCATTTACTTATATGGAATAGTTCTCTCTGATTCCTCGGTACCAACTGTTTGCTTCTTTGTGGGATTCAGTAATGCCGCTGCAACCCTAGGGATTTGTCTCTCTTAGTCGTCAGTAGTCAGCCATGCATACATTCACTCGAATCTATGTAAATTTATTTTCCATTTACTGGCTTTACAATTTCTGTCCATCGATGATAATTATATATATATATATATATATATATATATATATATATATA
>UYYF01000167.1:0-32125 GCA_900618365.1 Thelazia callipaeda
CGAGAGGAAGAATAATTACAAACTAGCCAAAATTTGACGTATTAATTTACGTAAAATAATTGATAGTAAAGAATAATTAATAAAATAGCAGACTTTTGATATCAGAAAAGAATGCATTTTTTGCTCTCAAAATGATTACATCAAATAGATAAAAAATTGCTTTCTCGTCGATTGCTTAAATATGCAAATCTATGCATACGCATATGCATATGAATACTACTGACTGCAACAATTATCATTTCTGCTTATCAGTGTGCAATATTTGCATATTACATTTGCATATTATTCCTTCTTCTAACCCAAAAAAGTGATATTTTAGAAACGAAAGCTAAAAAAGTATTGCAAGTAATAATGACAAAGTCGACTATTGCAAAAGTTCATAAGAGAAATTTAAAAGCTGTAGTGCTTTTTCAAGGGCAATTTTCTGTTCGTTTGTTTACTGTTTGTTTTGTGAAGCAACGAAATGTTCTATTTTTTTGTAGTGTGAACGATTTAAAGTTTATTTTGTAGCGAAAAAAGAAACTGATAATCAAAAGTAATAATGTAATTTGATTTGTTGAAAGAAGTAGAACCAGTAATCATATTCTATGCTTATGAAAATGATTCACAGCAAAAATGATAACTCAATTCATTTTAGTTGCTATGATTTTTTGAAGTGATAAAAATTAACTGCAAGTGAATTATTTGCCTTTTATTTCTTATTTTTATTTTTTAACTTTTGTGATATAAGAATTAGCACAGAGAATGTATACCAATTTCTTGTCTTGAAAAGTTTAAACTTTTAATACGAACACTAAAGGTGAAGTGACTTTTGTACAATTTGTGCATTACAGTGACATTTAAGCTTAATTTTTAGACTTAATAAATTTTTTAAAAACATTTAAACTTAATTCACTGTACATCGAGCCAAATATATGCTTTTTTAATTGCTAATTTAGCTTTGTAAAAGAAGCAGTGAGAACAATAAAGCCTAGTCTAGTCTGCGTATTCATCATGAGTGCTTTTGTATTATTGAATAAGGTAGTATTTATTTCTGATCAACTCAAAAAATGGTAATATTTTTAGTATTTACTTTTGATCAAATTAAAAGTTCAGGAAGAAAGGATTTTTTTTGCCTTTATGTAAGGAATGGTAAAAACAACCAAATAAAATGATAAATTGAAAGAATAATACGTAAATAAAAACGAATTAATTACAACATGAATTAATCAAGAATGATATTGATTATCAGAGATTAACAACTGATCTGCTGAAATAGCTTAACGCTTAAACAATAACTAATTATACTTATCAATTTTAAGCATGAAAAAGTATATATAACATGAAATTAACAATTTTTACAATTAAAAAAGGAAAAAAAACAAGGCTGATCCGTTCAAAGCTATCTTTTAATAACAAATCAAGCAATAAAAAATGATCAAATCAAAGTTGATAATTATTATAAGGATACAATGTGCTCAATCGATAGTGGTTGTAATCGCGGGAAAGGTAAAATTTTTGTAATACTAATCAGAGGTAGTGACCAAAATGTACGTGTCAAGGACGGAACATACACTCACACACTCACACACACACACACACACACAGAAATACACACACATACACAAACGTAAATACCGTAAACACTTTGAGAGACGATAAGTAATACGACAGATAGTGTTGAATGAGATGTTATCAGAAAGCAATTATTACACTTAGAAGTAATGTGAAAGCAAACGAATACAGTTCACAATTACATATGCATATAAGCACAATTGTATTGAAAATTAGTGAAATAATGAGATAAGATGGAATGAGATGAGACGAATGTGCGTGAGGTCAAAGAAGAAAAAAATGTAGTCGATCTGAGGGTTAAGCACAGGTGCTTGCCTTGCCCTGTCTCTTACAATTTCTTATATAACACTGTTCGCTCGAGAAGGAAGCAAAGAAAGTGAACAAGTTCGCAGTACCCGCAATTCATCTCGTCATCATCGCTCCATCACACTTTCTCTTCTCGCCATCCTCATAACTATTCATTTCATTCATACAATTACAAAGTTACCCGAAATTATTAATTTGTTTACTTCTTCCAATACCAATACATAAACTAAGACAATTTTCAATTCTACAACACGTTCACACGCAAAGTACACAATGAACCAGATTCTTGTACAATAATAGTTGGCGTACATCGTGTGCTAGATAAATTTAACACCAATATTTTTGCAAATACAGTTTGAGCAATCTGACTTTCTCATAGGAAACAATCAGTCTCCCTCACTTGTCTACTTATGCTATATACGTCACTAAATGTATACATTTGCACTTTTTCCAGCTGAATACTTAATCATTTTCATAGCCAACCATACTGCATATGAATTACAATAGAAGTGTACCACTGACCCAGAAATCACAACACTCCTCACTTCTCCATGATTACTCTTTTAATTAATCACAATCGTAACAGGACTTCAAAATCTTTCCTTGCTTTCAGTGACTCAAGACATTGCCTGTTATCGTTCTACTCAACTCACATCATGTTGTAATGCAGCAGTTGTCATCAACATTTCGCTTGACAAAACTTATTATTTGTCTTTACAAATAACCAAATTCTTACACGTCAACAGTTTGATAGCAAACAAAAATAAAGCAAGAGCTCGTATTTGAAGATAAGATTTGAACACAAAACGGAATAATACACGTCAGAACTGTGATCGAATGCAAGCAAACCGTAGCAGCCAAATGTTTAGGCTAGATGAGATCTTTCTATATCCCGAATAAGAACACTTTCTGTTCGCAAGAGAAAACAATAAATCCTAAAGTCTAACTATAAATTACGAATACAAAGTGAGTAACTGAAAAACGCTTGTATAATCAATAAATTAGCATATTTTTTTAAAGTTCAATTTCAAGAACTACAGGACAGTGATCACTTCCTTTAACTGAGCTCAAAATGTCACATCTTTTCACATTGTCGATAATTCGTTCACTAACCACAAAGTAGTCGAGTCTGAAAATTACATTTTACATACACAACAATCTATAGTTCACATATATTTATTTATTATGACACTTTTTCATGAGTTCACATAAAAATTCTTCTACACATAACATTACGAATTTATTAGCAAAGAGACAAAAATGAAGAACCTCCAGCCAATATTTTTCTCCCTCGAGTTGCGCATATTTGACCAAAATGTATATGCACCCTCTTTATCTGGATTTAATTTTCGGAAAACGTCGACGAACCCTACGAGAGATACGTAGTATTACTATGGAGCTAAATGATAGATTAATTTTTTTAGAGCACCATTATTATATCATTACAGTGACAAATTTGAAAAGTACCAGATTCAAGCAAACGAGAAAAATCATTTCGCTCTTGATCCGTGAATCCTGCCGTCTTGTTACGATTGGTTTTGGGATTTGCCAAATCTAAATATTTTAAAAGGAGCACAGATGTTAACTTGTTAAAATTCTTCAAAAACCAAGTTAATTTAATAATTTTTTTGTACTACTATTATTAAAATTAAAGATATTTAGAACACAAACCGATTTCCTGATGCGCCACGTTCAGATCACCAAGATACACAACAGGTTTCATGGAATCCAACTTTTTGATGTAGTTAATATAATAATCATCCCAAATTTTCCGCTTACTTAGATTCACCAAACCTCGACCACTGTTAGGAACATATGCATTTATGATAAAATACTTCTTGTATTCAGCAACTATAATCCGTCCTTTGCCATTTCCATCAACACCACAGTCGTCATCAAAAGCAGATGTGACCGAAAAATAAATCATTGAGTACTAAATATAGATACTAAATGATGGAATGCATGACCATATTCAATTATTAACCATTAAATATTATAAATTCTTCATCTGAAATAGATCATGCATAAAAATTTTACCTTGATAGGTTTTTCTTTTGTGAGTAACAGAACGCCGCTCTGACCCGATCGTTCTGATGCATTCAGAAAGGTATGGTATCCAGTTTGCAATTCAGCAGGAATTTCGGAACATTTTATTTCTTGTAAAGCAATGATGTCGGGATTTTCACTAATAAAGAGTTCATGACCGTTTTTCTAAATTTTAATACCAAGTTGTTAATACTTTATTACTATATGTTTCATTATTTGTGACATTTTCATAAAACTAATTCCAAATTATTTACCTACTAATGTTGCAGTATCTATTCAATCTTTATTTTCAAGCTTCGAGAACAAGTCATGATTAGGTACAGATTGTAAATTAAGTAATACAAAGTAAAAGCTACAAAAGTCGTTGATACTTGAGAAAACTGAAAAAAATTGATGGCAAATGTAGATATATACAATTTAATTGTATCAAAATAATCTAAATATAATAAAGCTAACCTTAATTAGAGCCTTTAAACCAGCGACATTCCAACTGATTATTTTAATGTCTTTGAGTTTCATTTTTTTGCTCTTTGGTCCTTTTGAAGTCCCTTCTCCTTCTGTTCTAAGTATTTTCACCTCCTGCTCACAATTTATATCAGGCAATTCATCGCTCAACTCCTTTCCTTCATCATCTTCATCTGATTGTGGTTTGCATTTCGATTCTCCCTTTCTTCGTCTACCAAATTTGCCAGGCATCGAGACACAGCACTGCAACTCTGTTACACTAGTAATTTTTGCTGCTTATCATTTCGTTTATGCTTACTCAAACTACAAAGAATGCAAATTCGTCAAGAATGTAAATTCATAAAATACTGCATACCTTTAAGATTCACTAATGAGATTAATGAATAACTTCTGTACCGTACTTCTAACCCTTCCTTCCTCGATTGCTTACAAAAATTTCGCAACTTTAATTTATGCCTTCTTTACTATTTGCGGTTTAATGCCATTTTGCTACTTCTGTTAGTTTTTTTTAAATAATGTGAATAAACAGTTTGTTGATTTTCTTCCAGTTTACATAGTGAGATAATACGACTATATGTTAATTTAAAGATTTAAACAATGAGAATTGTGTTTTTAATGTTAGAAAGTTTTCCAATTTGATTTAAAAATTAGACGAACATTTGAATATTTTAGATGCCGTTGACGAAACGTGCCATCTCACCTGTCAATGTGAGTCTCCATCGCCTTCCGTTATCGTTACAACAAGACGAGTTGGAGTGTGTAGCAAATGGTACTCTAGCAAATTTAATTCGGCAGCTAAGTTCGCTTAGTCGACATGCTGAGCATATTTTTGGCGAAATTTATCATGAAGCCGTCAAATTAGATCATAAAACAAACACATTATCGCAACGCATTGAACGATTAACTTATAGAGTGACACAACTAGACTACACTCAGGAACAAGGTTTTTTACTTTTAAATTTTACTGAATATGAGTTGAAATTCTGTAAGACAGGATTATTCCAAGTCAAACTGGATTGTGTTCTTATTTACTCTGTCGCTTCATTTGTTATTTCTTTGTTTTATATGTTTGTACTTACAGCATAGCTTTTCAGTGTCACTCGAAGATATACACATGCGAAAACCATTCAAAAGTAGTTGTTTAATCGACCAGCACACATTGGATCGACAAACATTACCTTCTGCATTGGCAGAATGTTATGCTGCCTGTGATCCACCTCCCAATTTGGATGCTTTAAACCCTTATAGAGATGACAAAAAGAGTGCCCTCAGGTTTTTTTGAAAAATAAATTTTAAATAGTTTGAAAATTCATAATTTTTGTTTTTAGAATAGAAATTCCAAGGTTGTGCTTTAGGTACTATACTGATCCATCATATTTTTTTGACTTATGGAGACAAGAGATGCTCAAAGATGTTGGTGATGGACGTCGTGGACGTGTGGTTAGAAATGTAGTTGAAAATAAAAGTCCTCGAAAGAAGCGTAATCGACAACCTGTCTCTAGTAATGTTGGAGGAGATTCCATGTCTAAGTAAACATTGAATTCACATAATTTTTTTTTCGGTTTTTGATTACGTAAAAAAGCTTGTGTATATCTTCGGTGACATCGAAAATGGAAGAATTTAAGTTCTTTTTTAGATATACTGTGCCTTCGCAACAGCGCCCTGGAGACATCATGCATTTTCCTGCTGAATATCAGGCACCACAAATAGTGCACACAGATAAGGTTCGCATACCAGTTGGGATGAGTGTGCCATCTTATAATGGATATGCTCCTGCAACGCACAATTTCGATGTAACCTCGTCTTTGTCACCATTTATGAAAGTGGTAAACTTCTTGTATTCTAAAAAACATGTAAAATCTTTATATTTAGTAGAAGTAAAGTTTTTTTTTAATTTGTGTATGACAATTTCAAAATTCGAAAATAAAGTAATATTCCAGGAAGTAACAGATGCTGCGACCGACAAAAAAATAGCTGACAGGTTAGCAGATATTGACTTGCAAGATGGTTCGCTTCTAGAAGATGATCTTCCTCCTCCACCACCACCTCTCATGCATACCTCACTTGTTTGTCAGTTACCTGCTCCTCCTACAATGCAGTATGTTGCTCCATCTGCTGATTCCATTCCACCACCTCCTCCACCCCCACCATCTTCTACCATACCGGTTATGATAAATACTCAGCCCTCTATTGTTATTGCATCTTTTACTAACACAGAAGAAGCGAAGAATGATACTCCTGCTAATCAACTCTTGGACACTCGTTCAAACTTACTTGCTGAAATACAGTCTGGAATAAAACTTAAACAGGTTAATAAGGAATGACTAAGTAAATATAATCTTGCAACTAAAGTTTTAATATTTTGGTCTTATATGAAAATGTTTGTAGGTGCAGAGGAAAGAACAAGCAGCAGAAGAAAAAGCAGCTGCTGAAGCAAATGATGTTGCTGCCATTTTGCGTCGTCGAATGGAGCATATTCTTGGACACTCTGATAGCAATAGCGAATCTCCAACTGATGACGATGAAGAATGGGATTGAATACTGGGATTCAATATTAGTCAACTATTTGATTATGTAATTCTTCATTTTTATATTTTTTAATTTGTCATTGGTTGTAGCACGTAACTTGTGTAGTGGTTTGGTTTGGCTATTTGGTTGACATTATTACGAGTTCAGTTCTCTGGTAGTCTTCTTGATTTCCGGGTTCAGTTCATTCAGTCAATATTTATTTGTGTCTTTTATGTTTGAAATTTCTAAAATTCACTTTTACGATACTGTTATACGAAGGTAGTATTACTGTCCTGGTTTTATCTAATTAATCAGTGTAATGAAAATTATAAGAAGTGTTGACACTTGTATAATTAAGATTTGTGGTTTTTTATCCTTTTGAATGTTGCGATTATTTCATTTTCTATGATAAGTGTCTCTTATGACTAGATTTACTGAAATGTAAGATTATGTGATAAGAAATGTTAAATATATGTAATCTGTTTTGGGTGCATGATTGATAAATTCAGTGTTCTCCTACTATTTGCTCTTATTTAGTTTATTTCATTGCTTGAGGATTATTTTCGTATACAAGAGTATTAACATTGCTCTTTGCGACGAAATGTACATTTTACATGTTATCTCCAATTTCTTTTATATTTAGATGGGTATAACTAATAATATTATCGTTATGGCAGTTGCTTTCCTTGCGTTATCAGTGCTTACTATTTTTACTCTGTTCATATTTGCAATTGTTAAAAATGATATTATAGTTAATTTCCTTGCTCTTTGATATAGGAAACTTTATGATTCACGGGCTCTTAGTGACTATTGTTCTGAGTTACAAGGTTGTGATATTTCAAATAAATGACCAGCAGTTGTATTGAATATTTCGTTGCATTTCACGACAACTAAGCATTGTTCGTTAGCATTTCAGTCTTTTTACTTTCTGAACAGCAGATGTGTTTGGGGAAAACAAAGGGAGGTGTTATTAGTTTTGTTAATATGGATGTGATGGATTGTATTTACGAGATTTTTACAGTATGAGTAAAAAACGAATTCTTGATGCGATAAGAGGTGTCAAAGATATTGCTGAACTGAGATTCGTTGCTGGTTTGGAGGATCATGAAATGAAATGCGTTAAAGATAGAATTGATAAGGTAACTAAGCTTGACTTAACAATTCTAGTTCATAGAACGTTGTCTTCTAATACCTGAGATGATGGCTAGGTTGTGATTATTTTTTGAGGACTTATGTGAACAAATATTTATTTATAACAGTTGTTCGAGCATTCCGTTTATCATGGCAAGTGTAAACGAAGTATGCTACTTGTAACAGCTTACGAAGCGCTTGGAGGAGGACAAAATGAAAAACAACTACAGTTAGTCTCCAATATTGCAGCATGTCTTGAACTTCTCCAAACTTTTTTCTTAATTGAGGATGATATTATGGATGAAGGAGTTAGCCGAAGAGGGAAGCCATGTTGGCATAGGCTGGTTAGTATTCTCAAAACTTACCATTAGTTTATCTGTATTTTAATTTGCATATGCAAATCATTTTCTTATGCAAAGCTATAAATTTATACTAATAATTTTTTGATGGATGTACTCTTACTAGTAGTTTTTTAATAATTCTTATAATACAAACTATAAATTGGGATTAAACTAGCTTGCTTGACTAATCATTAGTTACTTGTTTCCATTGTACATCTTTCTAGAGAACTTTCGCTTCATTGTTCGTTCATGATTTTTAGGAAGAAATAGGAATGAATGCAATAAATGATGGGTTATTGCTGGATTCTATGGTTTCTTACACTCTGCGTAATAGTCAGATCCCACAGCTAGTTAAAGATGCTTTCGACGAAGTAAGAACTTATCTCATATCTTCCTGTCAGTTTATGATTTGCTGATTTCAAATTTACTTTCATGTTCATCATTAGTTTCAGATAACTTTAATTCTTCTACTTCCATTTGAATTTTTAGCATTTATATCAAATCTTTTTCAAGGCACGCCGTGTCACAGTAATTGGGCAAATGCTTGACTGCGATACAAAACGCATTGAAGATTGCACATGGCAGAGGTCGTTTAAAACTTACCTTAAAAATTTTTCGCATTATTCAGTAATTCGTGATTTCCAGAAAATTAATTTCTAGGTATCGGACGATAACCCAACGCAAAACGTCTCACTATACATATTATACTCCATTGCAAATTGCAGCTCTTTTAACTGCGCAGCTCTCGATTATCCAGCCTCTAAAACGAATTGCTTATCAATTAGGTTATCTCTTTCAGTCCAAGGTACTTGCTGTTACTTGGTATTTCAAAAGGCTATTGTCATGTTCTCAATACTCCTTCTGTTATTAGTAGCGCATTGCTAAACTGATCTATATATCACCGCAAATTGTGTTTGTTTAGGACGATTATATGGATTGTTTTGTTGACGAATCAATAACAGGGAAAGTTGGAAGCGATCTGAAAGAGGCTAAATGTACTTGGGTAACTTGTAAAGCTATGGAAAAACTATACGATCAGCCAAATCTCTTGAAAGATTTTCAGGTTTTGTCTACTTTCATACTTCTGTATAGACAATGTTTTTCCTAGGCCCACTTTAGATTTTTAAGGATAATTTTGGAAAATCAAGTGCTACTTCGGAACAAAAACTGAAACAAATTTTGGCAGATCTGCAAATAGAAGGCGATTTTCACTTATTTCGTGAAAGATACGGAACTGCTATAATGGATGACATTGATCACTTCCCTATGATAGATCTCAGACCAGTACTTCGAAAATCAACTATTGACTTATTAAATACAAACCTCTCATGACTTAATATTGCTTGTTTGTCATTATTTCATTTATAATACTTTTAGAATCATTAATATTATAGACCATTTTACTGAAGTTGGAACATAACAACGCATTAGACTACAAATTTACCAGGCTAGGGAGATAAATGAAAGTAACTGAGAGGAAATCAGTGATATCTGTTATATGTGCACTTCCCCCATACCCGCTCACTATGATCTGCAAATATAAAAAGAGGCAATAGACATTTCCATACACGTGCAACCGACATGAAAGAAATTTCGTTTGATATTTTTTTTAACGTTTCATAAACAATGAAGATTAAGTTGAAATTAGAACCCACCAAACCAAATAATTTACTATATCACAGAAAGATGTAGAGTCTTGAAATTTCAGTTACATCATCTTTTGAAAATCTGTGTTACGATTTGTGTGAAATTTTAAGTTTCGAAATAAATTGTGACCCGACAAATCACGTGACCAACTAAAAAATTCATATTCACGACATAGTCACAACCTTTGGAATAAATTAGAGATAGTGAAACTGAAAAATAAAACAAAGAATAGTTCAATTTCATCACACCCTGTGGATGTTGAAAGATTTTGTACTATATCAACTGAAAATGTAAAGAAACATATCAACTTAACACAACATGTAATAGAAGAACTAGTTTGAAGATTCCACAGAGAAATATATCCCATCAGAAACAAGCTTCAGAATACAAACTATCAGTAGAATTTTGCTTTCTCTGGCTTGCTCCTGAAATACACATCTATACAATGATAGGATGAGAAGGAATTATACTATTCATGCTTGCTTTATTAATGGATTTTAGAGCTTTGTTTTTACTTCATAGTAATTTTAACATACATGAAATCACAGAACTTATATAAGATAGAAATGTGACTTAAAAACACCAGCAAAGAAAAATAAAGGCTGTTCGTAACTCACCTTATCCATAAAATTACGATAATAATCACACTTTGTGCCAAAACAACACCAATGAAAAACGATGATGATAAACATGATATATTTGGGCAGCTACCGCCAGCAATGTGGGCACTTGGCTGAAAATGATCATGATGCAAAAGAAGCTGTCCACTCGAAAATTCAACTTTCAGCCTTTAATTTATCATTGAATCAACGTACGAAAATAAGAAAAAGTTTTTTTGTTTCAAATCATGTAAAACACAAAAATGTATTCGGTTACACAGCTTGCAATGCTCTTCCAAGAAAAGAGAAATGACAAACTTTGACAAGACATATTTTTTTATCTTATCTTTATGATAAGAAAAGAATAAAATATACCGATCCAAGTTGCACTGTTCGAATCTGTCGCACATCATTTTGTATTGTTTCAATAAGAGATCGCAAAGCTGGATCAGATCCCGCAGCAGATGGAGAAAGATTAACACCACTACTACCCATTTTCTGTTCAAGGTTATATGTTCGAGTGAATATTTCATTCACATAGCTTTTCATATCCCGGATGTTAGCGGTTAAGTCCCGTAGCGACTGCAAAAACTGCACTATAATCTTCTGACCATTTAATTTGGAAATTAATAGTAGCATGAAAAACTATTTTAGAAATGATTACCTGCAATGCCTCATTCTTTTCATGCAGCCGGAAACCTTCATCTCCACTACCCGATCCAGTTGCAGCTACTCTATTACTCCCACTGACACACTGCTGAATCAAAGAAGACTGAACGTTTTGGTTCTGACTAAAATTTACGAGTCATGTAGTTTGGGCTCACAAAAATAGCTTAAACATGGTAATTAATACAATACTAAATCACCCTAATTACTAAACCACCATGGAATCAGTATAGTTTCTACAAAGAAATTCAAAAAATTTTTTGCCTTTATAAAAAAATTGTATAAAACGTTACCCAATATCCTTTAAATTGTTTTCAATGTGCTGCAAAATTTGGTGGATACTTGTTTGCATTTCAAGAATCATTCTCATTTCTCTCTGCGATGTATCTTCATAAATTTTGGCCATTTCCTCCTCCAGTGTGTCCGGTTTCACTTTTTCCGGATGTTCCTCTTTAAATCTAAAACAACTTATTTTTGTTTTTTATATTTACTTAGCTAGAAAATGGAGATTTCATCATTAAGCTGATTCATACTTCTGCCGTTGTTTTTCATATTCTTGCATTCTTTCTTCAAATTCAGCATCATATTTTTGTCTTTCCTCTTGCGGAAGAGTAGGAGCTACCTGCGGCCTATCTGTATATAATGAGAATACACTAAATTCAATAATATCATGATCATCTGCTAGTCCACCCGTCGCCGCAGAAATACCTGGAAACTTCAGTGATTATATGGCTTATATTTCCGGCATAAAAACAGATAACAGTAGCGACAAAATTTATCATTCAGTTTAATATCCAGTGATATTTATTACAAAAATTATTCTTCGGAACGTTTTGAAGGCTTTTTTTAAAAATATTAACAATGCGAATTACCAAAATATCCATTTCTTGGTAAAAATATATTTTCTGCACGGATACATAGCTCATATCGCGCTTGAGGTAACAAGCCATCAGACATTGAAACAGTCAGAACATTCCGAAGATATTCGACTTTCATATGTACAGGATACGGTTTATTCCGAAAGTCTTTTTGACAGCCTCAAAATGGTGGAATTGATTAAAAAATAAAATAAAAGCTAATAAAAGTATAACACATTTGATGAGAATAACAATATGATTTAATCGTGAAACTCAAGTGAGTGAATCACCTGAAAGCATTTGTTGTGATCCATCTGTTTGGTGATCATACTTTTTAGTACCATCGTTAATCATTAGTGCAATAAAAGGATTGTTTTTTTGGGCATCATTATCAAATGAATCTAAGAAAAGTCCCATTCCTGTCCAATAATCATTCGCTCCAAAAACCTGTAACATATTACTTTCTCTTGTTTTTCCTTCCTTTTTTGAAAAAATTAATTCAACTTAAAAAGACTCTGGCTTGAACTAAAATGAATTCAGGTAGAAAGAGATAATTTTTTTAATGCATGAAAAACAAAATTTTCATGACCAACTGGAATGAAGTCCTAATTATATGGTACGTACAATGGTCATACCATTTTACAATACTTTAATAGTCAATTTTTTAGATCAATTTTAAGGCAGACATTTTAAATCAGTTGCAATGGCTAGTTTTTGCACAACACTAAAATACAACACAGAAACAACTTACAGGACCAAGAATAGGTTGTTGAGCGACGTACCAAACAGCAATGCCATC
The DNA here is from genome assembly GCA_900618365.1 of Thelazia callipaeda. Lineage (NCBI taxonomy): Eukaryota > Metazoa > Nematoda > Chromadorea > Rhabditida > Thelaziidae > Thelazia > Thelazia callipaeda. Next base: position 12,920 of record UYYF01000167.1, read on the forward strand.
CGCTCCAACACGACCTTGTCCAGTTATTTGGAAAGCAACATTAATTTCAAAATGATCTGATTCAGTCATTGCACGCTTGTTCCATGCAAGGCCTGTAAATTACTAAATTTCCCAAATATATATTAGTTCAGATTAATTTGGGTGGTTATTTTGCAAACAATTAAGAACATTATACCGAAATCAACTGCAACTATTCTGTCTTGAACAATTTTGATTTCCGCAGAAAAAAATTAATTTTCTAAATACTATAAACAACGTCTTTTTTTTTTTTTTAAATTATTGCAGTACAGGAAAAGTAACCTCTACGACTTCTCATAGAAGGTGCCAAACGAAGTTGTTCCTTCGATGCTACTGCGTCACCAATGATTGTCCAAAATGGTATAGTACCATCACGTAATGACAAATCAGGTGCACGAAAACTATGCTTATATTCAAAATGTCTTTGTATAGAACTATCCATTGCTTCCAATGACGGGACCCTATATACAGTAAATAGAAGCAATAATGATGAAATGGTCCACATCATAGAAACCCTGGAAATAACAGAACTAATGACAGTGAAAGCAGACATCACGAAGGTATCACAAATGGCTACAGATGCTAGATAGGTAGAAATCAGAATATCGCTTTTACGAAGATTACTGCAATTTCATTTAAATGAAAATACGTTGTAAACCACAACTAAAAAAGGTCTGCTCAAGTAAAAAAAATTGTTCTGTAAAGAGCACGATAAAACTGAAGAAACAAGAGTTCTCTCAGCGGCAGAAAAATGACTGAAAATTTTAATAAAATATAAAAAATTACAGCGACCGTCAACAGTAAAACACTACAAAATAAACCAAGATTTGTCCTTTTTTTACAAAAATACTGCAGCAAAATACGCTTAGAATTATCATTTTTTATTTTACTTTATTTATCAAAAATTATAAGCAAAAAAAATGTTCATTGTTAACACAATAAATATTATACATCCATACTACAAAGTGAAGTATCACATTCAAAAACTGAAAATTTAACAACATATATTACAACTGAAGGAAAAGGTAAACAGTATGTATATCTCAAAATAAAACTATAATCAATGCATCAAAAAAAATTAAAATCGATAATAATAATAATGGTAATAACAATAATAATAACAATAATAATAATAATAATAATAATAATAATAATAATGTATATAATATGTTGTAATCAGTGTATCAAATGTTACGCTGAAATGAACGACAATACGATTTCGTTTTCTTTCATAGAAGAACGGATATAACATCAAATTTTTACCAAAGGGAAATTAATCACGAAGTTAGCAGAAGTTTTTGGTAACAATACTAAGATTAAGATTAACACTATAATAATTACAATGAAGAATAAATAATATAATATCAATCAGCAAAAGCACTAATTTAATTACTTGTCAACGTATATAAATAAACACACAAATATATAAATATGATTAATCTCAGTAATATAAGAGTAATATTAATTAGTAATGATTTGAGTATAATGAGCAAAAAATTACAACAAAATGCCTATAAATACTACATTCCATACCTACCAATGACACTTGCTACCAAAAATAAGCAACTGTCATCTTTATACTACGTCACACCAAAACTCATCACACATCTATGTTACCACAAATGTATACGTTGAAGAGAAGAGTTATGCAAATACAAGACAACCACCACATTTCACTACAAGTACACATGAATCCCTACTATACCCGAATTTACTAAAATACATCGTTTACTAATTGGTTCGTCAATCCATTATTATATCTCATATTACACTATCAAACACTCTACTACTACCACGTACTGTTCTTCTTGCATCTGTTATGAAAAGTGTATTTGATTGATACATGCAAAAACCATAAAGTCTTCACTCATTTCCTTCTCTCATGCTACAATCACATCACTTCTATCCATTCAACATTAGTAATTACAAAGTAACATCTCTACTCTAATCAAATTAACATGTCAACAAAATCCAAAAAGAATAAAGTATTTAACAACTTGATCTACCATGACCTGTATCGTATTCACTACACACTTCATGTAAGCAGTAGTCTTACACTAAAATACAGAAAATTTATTGATAAAAAACACTAAACTAAAACCAAAAAATGCACAAGATATCCCACATAAGATCTTATCCCTAAATAATGCAAATATATTACATTCAAACATGATGACATAGGTCATATGTCCTCTAATACTAATACACGCTAATAATGACTGAATCCCATATCCAAATACTAATTTGTTCAATTCTGATGTTAAACAAAAGCATTTGGTATTATGCAGATCAAGGGCAATATTACTACAATTAATTAAGCCTATGGCACTCACAACCAAATTTTTATACATAATGGCTCTAGAAGTTTTTCAGCGCTACTAATCGGTACCTATGCGGACTCCAAAGTTGTATTAAATCTATTGCTCCATATATGTTTTGAGAAATATAGCGAGTAGGAATTAATAAATTATATACAAAGATGCAAAACAACTACGACTATCGACATTAGTAATTAGAACTGAATATAGGAGAACTATACAACATTGCAGTTTTTCTAAACAATAAATAGCTTGGAATATGTTTGCTAGAAAGCTAGTGACATAACATTCAATTTTAAATTGTAAAACTTCAATTTCAAGCTGTAAAACTTCAATTTCCGAAAAAACAATGCACAAGTAACTTACATCGCAAGTAAGCAATATATACGCAACTTATTTCGTACAAAAACAATATACAAGTGACATTAGTGATATTTATATTACCGAAATCAAACAAACGACTTTTGCAAAAAAAGTGACAAAGTCACTACCATCAATTTCTATGAAGTAGCATTTCTTGAGCCATTGGTCCAACTAACTGAGCATATTCTTCCATGAATTTTTCAGTTTCTTTGAAGCCAGGAAAACCCAACAAATGCTGATAAGACATAATCTTCCTGGAAGCAAACACTACTGAATTATAAGAAATACTCCTAAATATGTTTACGATGATAAAAAATGTATAACTTACGACTGATATAGGCATCTAATAGATTCTACGGAACACGTCTCTGCCACAGGAGCATCTGGATTAAATGCTTCTACTCGTTCACCGAACTTTTCTATCATTTCCAAACATTTTTCCAAAGGCACCCAAGTGAAACTACGATCACACAAGAGATCAGACGGATGAAAGTGCCCTTTATATCGCATTTTTCGACAGGAATGAATATAGAAACCCATATAATAATAACGCAGCTGCGGCCTATCTTTAGAAAGCTCTTGTGTGAATGCAATCTCTCTGAAGGACGAAACATAGGAAGTTGAACATAATATTAACTTAAAATCTACAGACCAATCTTCAAACGACAAATTTGAAGTGACAAACAATTTTTCACCATCACGCCCAAAACCAACGTTATTTATTCAGTTAATAGGATAGAAATTGGTTGATTCTATGAAAAATTATGGAAGAAGATGGCAGAAAACTGATTCAATGATTTTTTTATTTAAAAAACTCTAAAGAATAATGTATGAAAAAATTTATAAACTACGCACCTCAAAGCAGAGTATGTTCCAAGACTAAGGAATTCATAATCAGGGTCATAATAAAAGTATTTGGCTGACAAACAACGCGGCAAAATATCCAAAACTCCAACGGCAATTAAATGTTCGTCAATATAATATTGTTGGTGATATGTGCCAAGTGGTAAACACTAGAAACCATGAATTATTGAAATCAGTACATGTATTTTAAATCCCTTCAACTAAAAAATCATGAAACTTATTAAATATGCTCAAAACATAACTTCGAAGCCATACATGAAAACGATTTTCGAATCGTAAACTCATAAAAAGACAATGTTGTATAAAACGGCACAAATCGTAAACTCATAAAGAGACAATTTTGTATGAAACGGCATATTAAAGTTACATTGTTTTCGCATTTTTCGTCACTAAAAAGCGGAGAATCTGCAAGAAAACTTCGATAACTGGATTTGGTGCAACTGGTATCGTTGTGAACAATTTTCTGGTATTTCTCAAATAATGCATAACTTTCTGTGAAAGTTTCAATATATTCAGGTGAATCAACTGATATCAAGCGTACCTAAAACATACCGGAAAGTAAAATTATGTCTATCAATTAAATCAAAAAATGAACCACTGTCGCGACATAACAGTAAACAGGAAAAGTTCCAAAGTAAAAAAATGGTTTCATGTAGCCTGAACAGTTCAATATTTTAAAACAATTACTATTAATTTATGCTTGAATGTTTCTGGATCATAATCAATAAAGAATGAATGCACCGTTCTTCTTCGAGACTCTTCTTTTTCCTTACGTTTTCTTTGAGCCTAAAAACATTACACAATAAAATCTGAAAAATCTAAGGCGACCAAAAAAAAACAGTGAAATGATACATAAATTGATTAATGGTTTGCATATTTTAGAAACTTTTTTCAAGCACATGTCTAATATGACATTAAAAAAATGATCTGCCTGCATTCTATTAGGAAAAAGTACCAAACGCCAATAAGTCGTTAAATTTAAAACCAGATTTTAACAAAATAAACGATTACAAAAAACAAAAATGTAACAGAATTCCAACCTCTTCAATATCGATACCTTTCTCAAGCATTTTTTTAAAAGCTCTTTGTCTTCTAAAGTCCTTCTTTTTTCGACCGCTTTTTTTACGAGTTTGATCTGAATTTTCTACGACGGTTTTGGTAAATCTATCATTCGAATTGATAGCCTTGCTCTCCACAGAGCTTGCAAATTTATTCAACTGCACTCTTGGTCGGATATCTTTTAATAGAAAATCATTCATATGTCGTAATGCTCGTTTTTGTGATCTTGTCAAACGAAACTTGTTGGCATCAAGTCTGAAATTAAGTGTGCCAGAAGTTGTTTATGTTTTCCAAATAATTTATTCACTGCACAAAAGGAGACAGAAATATCCTCCACAGCATACACTTAGAACGAATGTATACCTGATCGTATACTGTGGACAGCAAGTGTTCTTAATAACAGGCTTGTATATGTACTTCCCACACCTGAAAATTAAAAGCAGTTGCAAAAGTAATAGAACAACAAAAACTTAAAATTATACCTTCTCATGCCTCTATCAAGTAATCCGTTATAGTGCGATACGGAAATACTGAAAGACCAAACGGCTGAAATTAAAAGAAAGAAAAGATTAAAGTTAGCTAGCATACAGAAAAAATCTGGAAAACAAAAGTGACTAAGATCGCTTTGTTACGTAATTTTCATTTATCTTAACAGCCTAAAATTTAACATAGCAATTTGTCACTTTTGCTTTCTCTGTCGAATTACCGGCTACATCCTCTATCTAAGAGCTGATTAAAGTGCTCGCACGATAGATAATACACCAGAAGTCCTGCAAAATTCAGTGTGAAACCTTATGTTATTACGAGCTAATAAGAAATCTTAGATGAGTAGTGATAAGTATGTGAAGCTCTTAATTATAAATTTGAAGGAAATGGAAGCTCTCAGGAAAATATCAGAAAACCAGTTCTGAACTAAGCGCAATACCTATACTAGAGTGCTTAGTTTCGTCTCGCTGACAATACCCACACTGACCACCATTGCTATAACCAATGTACTCAACAAGAGAATTTTTGGGATCCTCCTTTGACTGCTCAGACTTCATTTACGCACTGACGATTCCAATAATCCTGAGCGAAAATAAACTACAATTAAGGGATCCACAAGACTTATTAGAAGCGCTGAGAAATAGCACAACCTTCCCCGACGTCGTATAAACCTGACTTATAAAAACATCTGACTAGGTTGACTATAAATCATCCACAAAAGTTTATGCAAAAACTGTGAAGTCTACTGATAAACAGATTTCGTATATATTCCGTCATGTCAGAGTTGAAAATGAAATTTGCAGCAAAAAGGGTATCAGACTAAAATCTGAGCTTGAAACAAATATGAGATTTAACTGCTCTTAAAGTAACATTTCGTCATTCATACATGAAAAATATGAATTATTATTTATCTTGAAACTGTTACAAAATCACAATGCATCTTTTTTTTCTTTCTTTTCCATTTTTTCTTGTTTTCGGGACATAAGCTTTTTTGCCGACAATTCTTCTTTCTCCGCTAGTTTTGCTGCCTGCAATTAGGTATAAAAAATTCCAGAAAAAATTTGCATACACTTTACTGATAAGTTCATAGCAAAATTCGAACTTAAAATTACTTTTGAAAACTAGCACTGTAGCAATCCCACATATTTACCTTTTTCTTTGCTTCAGTCATTTTTTCAAATAATACTGGAAATCTTGGGTCACGAGGTAAAATCTCGTAACCATAATATTCAAGCATGTCTCTTGCTCTTTGTTCCTTTTCTAACTCTTCTTTCGATTTTTTTGGTGCTACTTCTTTTCGATTTTCCAGAAATTCTTTCAAAAGTTCAGGATACTTTTTCTCTGCTGCAGTTACTTCTTCTAGCCTGATATAAATTTTCAAAATCAAGTTTTCTTTTCTTTTTTTGCAAAAATATTTACTTTTCAAGTTATCTCTGTATAGATTTTTCAAGGAAGAAATTTCTTTATATGATTTTAATAGTACGCTTTTATTAATCACGTAATGATTACCGAGCTAGAGCAGCAGCGCGTTCTGAACTTTCTGAATATTTTACAATCTTCAACAAATCATTATACTTTTCATACCAACCGATTGCTTCTTCTTCTTGAACTTCCTTAAATTAAATCTTAAAAAACTAAAACTCCATTACTTGTGTGAAAATATCGAGGTAAATATATACCTATATACAATTAAACGAACTTCGCTTTTAAATTTTTTAAAAATTATTACCAGAATAACTGGTAACACAGATGCCACTTATTTATCTCGATAGCTGACATAACTCTGCAAGAACAAACGGATACAATAAATAACTTAAGTAAAGGTTATACATTCACCTCAATGCTTGGCCACAACTCTCCTGGATCAACACCACTTGCTAATCCATAAATGCCAAAACGTTCACGTTTGGCCCATAATTCTTTCTGCCATCGATAGGTTATCGGTGGCAAGCGACCCTCTGCGATTAAGCGATGTCTTTCAGACAATCTAAAACATTTAAAGCATTCAACAAACATGCACAAACGATAATTTCTTCAAACCGAAAAGGTAAAAGAAAAAACATCTATTCGTTTAAAAGAGTAAAATCAAGAAAGATAAAACTCAAAGTTGGAAATATGACCTCGAAACAACTTTTTTAGCATTCTGAGCGTATTCTGCATCAAGCGGATTCAATAAACTGCTGTCATCCAAAGAACTTGATATACTTGCTGCCGTATTCAACAAGTAAGAGTATTTACAACCACAGTTAAGCACTATTAATTGTCTGCATTGCATTGTGCTTTACATTAAAATCCCCGGAACAAAAGCTAAAATGGTACCAATGAAAAAATCTGGCATCAATTTGCATTCATCCTAACCTTCTCAGAAACAATTAATCCCTCACTCGCCATTCTAACAATGTACTTGGGAATCTATCTCAACAACTAGCCACCCTCTCTTCAGTTCCTTTGTTTAGAGTAAATGATGACCTTAGTTAGCTGAATCTTTTATACTTTGTAGCATTCATATGTGCCGGGCTCCTTTTCTACTCTCATATCTTCTAGTCTTTTTTTTTAAATATTTTCTCCTCTGATCTCATTCAGAGTCTTTTAGTGGTGTAGAAATTGTTGGCTACTCATTCTCCAGCCTGTTCAGATATTTGAGTATAACTACTATAAGATTAGTTCAGGTATGGTTGACTCATCAAGTAAGTTTAGTTGTTGGTGTAGGTTAATTGGTTGTGGTAATATCTGATGGTTGAAGGAGGGTATCATTGTTGGTATAGGTCATGTATCATACTTAGTCCATTAATCACAGTTAATCGTCGATAATCCTTGTGGAATTGTGTTCAGTGTAAGAATTGAATTCTTACTTCTCTACTCTTCACTTGCTGATTGATATTATCGTTAATATTACTCTTCATTTCTGTTTTTTCATATAATTTTCCTTACATATATTTTAGAATAGTCAGCAGTAGGAGATTGAATGTTCAAACCTCCAAAGTGGCTTTGGTTTTTAGATATTACAATTGGGATCACATTCATTTCTGGCATTTCTTCTTTTTTTGTATGGCGACGTTCTGAGAATTTTCGAAGAGAAACTTTTTCACGCGTGCCTCTAATTTCTGATTATTTTTATCACGTTTGTAACCTTTTTAATGCTCGTTTTAGTTTGCATACCTGTTCTCTATACTTTTGCTTTGTAACCTGTTGTGGTCTGTTCAATTGTAAGTATGTTATATCTTATTTTTTTCGCTTTTAAATCTGTAAAATTTTAGGCAGAAGATGTAATTAGTGGACAACTTAAAGGCACTCGTATGAAACGTAAAGATTATAGTAATTGGTTTCCTGAGCAAGATAACAGAGAGTGACTCTTGTACATTTACAATGCTTGTATATTGCCGAACATGATTGTCAGACTTTCTCAAATACAAAAATGGATTCTGCCTACAGCTCTTGTCTGTAAGTTATTTTTCATCTACATCTTATAATTTATACTCCAAATCATTATCAGTTCTCTTTTCTTCCTTGTTCAGTTCGGTTTTTGTTACAAAAATAGTTTTTCAATTTAGCTTTGATCATATTTGCTACTTTAGATCAGAACTGATGGTTTAATAGAGCGAAAAATCATTCTTTAGTTTAAGCTTATTTCAAATACTTAGTCAGTTGCTACTACTATTTATAAATAAATTTCAGGTGCTTTTGTAGTGAGTGAAGCAGGTAAAAAGTGGAAGGCTGAAAAATCTCCGACTCTAATGCCAATTCAGAGTTTGGAACGCTATGAAAAAATGATGCAAGCATGGACGGCAAGTAAAAATAACCGAAAATGATGAAAATTACGTGCTTTCAATGACAGACTTGTAGATTTGTCTTAGAATACTCAATAAATATTGGAAAATTTGGCTTCACATTTTGTTCAGCAAGTTTTGCATCAGAGTGAAAGTGAGTTATAAATTTTGGGTGAATGAATAAACTATTCACTTGTTGCACTATTCACTTGTTGCATGCATGTGAGCATTATTCTCTTTGAAAGTTATTCTCTAAACTTATTTCTGCGTTCATGTATTTCAATTTCAAATTTTTAGTTCAATTTCACATTCGGCTTATATTATCCTTATAACTTCAAGTTTATTTGTTTTAAGCTTCAGAATATACTTTTACACATTATGTGTCACTTGTCAGGATATGGGTCATTTCCATTCTTCAATATTTGATACCATCCCCATTATTAATTGTCTTTATGTCTAAATTGTGAATTAGCATATTAGGATCGCACTGCTTTATAATGATAAATCATAATATAAGGTGACTGTAAATTGACGTTGACATTTTCGTATGAAATAATGTTTATAATAATTTTTGATTTACAAACTCACGTTAAGTCCTGATGCATTTGTTAAACAGGGAAAAACTTGAAGTGTTTTTTCTGATTGTACATCTTACATTATCTAGGTATTCTTCAAAATGAGCATTCCATTGAAAGTACCTACTCCAACACCTCCTGCTAAAGGATCTTTTCCTCTGGATCATGAGGGACATTGCAGATATGAAATGCTAAAATATATGCTGTGCCTGAATGAGCATATGGTAAGTGCTGCTCCTCTCACCTGCTTGATTGTTGGTACTAATTAGTTTATAGTAATTATCAACTAGCAATTGGATTAAATTTTTGTGTGGCTGTTGTATATGTGCGAAAAAAAAAAGGGTTTTCCAGCAAAAAAGTGAGGAGTGTCGGGGTTTCGCGAAAATCTACCTACAATGTAGAATGGACAATGGGTTGATGCAAAGGGAGGAGTGGAAGTCCCTTGGTTTTTCAGATGATGAAGAAGCTTCATGATAGCAAACAATGCTGATGGCTCTCTAGTGGTTCTGTGCAAAGAAATTACTGAATTTTCCTGATTAATTTGTGTTTGATGTGTAATTCATTTATGTAGCACTCATTGTTTCATCATATTTTTGATGATTGAGGGAAAAGAAAATTGTTAATAACAGAAGCTGTGGCTTCGCATTTTGCATTATTTTAATAAATTTGAAACGAATGCATCTTTTTTTGTCAGTATTTTAAATACTTAGTTTGTGTTTATTCATAGATTATAAATGATATTCATAAGTGGAATGCAAGAAACAAGTTATAATATTTTGAACTTGCTTGCTCAAGTTAATAAAGCTAATATTGTTTAAGTGTGGTAAGAGTGTTAAATAAATTGATGTTAAGAAGTATTTGATTTCTGCATATGTGAACTTTGTTATGCTGTAATCTGATGATGAGAGGTTCCTGATTTTCACATATATAAACCTCATGAGAAGGACTTTTTTTCGTAAAGTTATTAGGTTATTATCTTTATGTAGGAATTTTTTTTCAACTTAGTAGATTTTTTTTGTCCATAAAAGATTGCAAAGGAAGTAATTTTAACTACTGTAACAGAAACAAGTTATATTATTACTCTTGTTAATAACCAACACTTATTTATAATCATATTATTACGCTACCTGTTCACAGTTAATTTTAAATTATACGAAGAAGCTGATTGTTGTGAAGAACTAGTTAAAAAATGTTTTCAGCTGAAATTTACGATTTATTATCAGTAAAAATGTACTTATTTTCGTCTTTATTCTTGTTTTCAGTCTCTACATATCTTAAATTGCAATTTTATTCTGATTTTTACTACTTTTTTTGATTTTCAAGTCAGTAAGAAAACGTGAACAAAATTTCGTTCACGCTTTGTTCACTTTATGACCTATTATTAACTAGTCATTTTTAGCACAGAAAAAAAAATGAATGTCTAAATGTCATAAATTAAAGTAAGATGATTTAAAAAAGTTATACCCGCTGAACCCTTGGCCTACTGTTCTTAATACACTTCTGTATTAGGAAGACTATACGTTGAAGAGATTAACATTCAGTTTTGAGCCTTAAAAAGCAAACATTTTGCATGGTAGCCTCAGCAATTTGATAGATATAAGAAAATACTTGGTGATTACATGCAATAATGATAATGATAATGATAATGATATGAGCTAGAAATCGCGATTGCTATTATTGCCTTAAAAATTGTGCCTATTTTTATTTTCTTCCATTTTGGATTACAAAACACTACAAAGGAAAAAATATGATTCAGAATGGCAGTTATTATCTGCCAACAAAATATCATATTATCATTTATTTATTTATTTAGTAACTTGTGCACACACAAATGAAATCACTCATTATTTGTGCTTATATAATTAAAAATTGCAAATAAAAGTTTGAACATTACATTTTGCACTGAGTAATAAATAGCGAAAGATTGAATAACAATTTAATTTCTAAAATAAATCTAAAATGCTAAAGCGATTATATTTCTTTGCAATATAAACCAAACATTCGTATTTTATAGCAATTATAGACAATTTACCGAGCAGTAATAGCAATTTGAACAGAAATTCCTGCTGCAATCAGTACTTCTCTGTATATTTTCATGCAATAATGATAATTTTTTTAAAACTACCTCGGTATCTCGGGTACTTAACTGGAAATTTGAGTAATTTTACCATTTGTCATTATTTTTTTTGACTAAAAAACTGCTCAAATCACTAAATATATAATTTATTCCATTTTACAAATAATGCAAATAGTTTAGACTAGACTGCTTTTATTTGTACTCGATTGTAATTGTAATGACAAGTCTTTATACTGACATAGTCTGATGATAATAAATTAATAAATTATTTATTTGTACCATAATCCATACTGAGATAGTATGATATCTAAGTATAAAAAGTTGTCATTTCAAGAAATAGTAATCCATTTTTGTACGAATAGATAATTTTATTAATCTATTTATTAAGGATTATTACTACAAAAATACAGTAATGGAAATAAGTAATTCATTTATTCATATTTGTTAAAATTTTATGTATTTGCAAAATTTTTTCATTTCAAACTTTAAAGAATGAATAGCGATGAATTTTGCAAATATGGTAGCCAAATGATTGATATTGTGGCAAAGTACTGGAAATCTTTAAGAACACGAACTCCAGTACCAGATGTGCAACCGGGATTTATGCGTCAATTGGTACAATTCAATTCAAAATGACTAACTGAATTTTTTTAGATACTAAACTTATACTCATTGTTGTAAAATTAATAATTTTGTTCACAAAATTATATTCCTGAATTTTTTCTTAATTTATGCAGATATTCTTGTATTGTTTTTCAATTCAGCGCTTTTCAAGGTACCTCAAGACCCACCAGCAGCACCTGAATCATGGGAAAATATTTTTCAAGATATTGATAAGGTAGTAATCAATGGTAACACTCACTGGCAACATCCAAATTTTTTTGCCTATTTTCCTACTGCTTGTTCTTATCAAGCTATTATGGCTGATATTTTGAGTGGAGGATTAGCAAGTATTGGATTTTCTTGGGTATATTGACTTTCATATCTTTGCTAATCAAATTTACAGTCATTCGCTTTATTTATAAATTAGTAATTTTACATTTTGATTACATAAAAATTCCATAGCGAAATAATTTCTTTAGGTATTTTTATAAAATATTTCATTTAACTTTGCAATAATTTTACATAACTAATAATAACTAATAATTTTTCAATAATTAGTTATTCTCTAGAAATCTTCACCCTCCATGACAGAACTTGAAATTTCTATGATGGACTGGTTAGCAAAAGCTCTAGCTTTGCCTTCTGAATTTCTGAATAGCAGTACTGAATCTGGTCTAGGAATAATTCAAAATACGGCTAGTGATGCAACATACATAGCTCTTCTGGCAGCCCGAGCACGAGCTGTTGAGGTATTACCAATTAATCTTCAACAATATTTTACTTATACTCAAATTGTTGCAAAAATAAGTCTAAATTGTTGTTAAAAAGACGATAAAATTCAAACGAATTAATGTATTTTTGGCATAACATAAACTTTGTCACACTAACTCAGCTTTCAGTACATTAAATCAAATGAAAATAGTACTGAACAGAAACAACAAGTAGTTCTGAATGAAGAAGGCAGTAATCTTGATCTTGGTGAGCTGTGTGAATATCCTTATCACGATGCAACAATCATATCCAAACTGATTGCTTACTGTTCTGATCAAGTACGTAATACATTATTACAAAAAATCATTAGCAAAGTAAGCATAGTTACAGGCAAGTTTTTTGAGAATAAATGCAAGGAAACAGCAAAAAATATTACGATTTTTGTAATTTCAAATTTTTAAAACAACTTTTGCTAATAACTAAAATAGTCTTAAAATTAAACTTCCAATGCAAGGCGCATTCATCGGTAAGCAAAGGAGCGATGCTTGCAGCTGTGCGTTTAAGAAAATTGAAATCTGTAAAAAATGACTGCAACGGTAATTTTTCCGTTACTGCAAAGATGCTTGAAGCAGCAATCAAGGTGAGTAGATACATAAACTGTATTTTCTTACAGTTATTACAGTTAATAACTATTAATTATTATTATTATTATTATTATTATTATCTGTTAATAAAATTTAATGTAGCTTGTTTTTTTCGACAAGAAAATATAAATTATATATTATTAAAAAATGTGTATAATAATGCAAATTTTTAGGTAGATAGAGCCAATGGTCTAATACCATTTATATTCATAATGACTTTGGGTACAACGTCAACATGTGGTGTAGATCCTATAGATGAACTTGCATCGATATGTAGACGAGAAAATATTTGGGTACATGTCGATTCCGCTTATGCTGGTATTTCATATTAAATTTTTGTAAAAATTAAAAAACAAATCAAATGAAAATCAAGAAAAACCAAGTGCAAGAAACAACGATGCATATGTTTAATAACTAACAATCATTTTGATTATATATTCATAGACTTGAAAAGTATGAATATAATAAATATTAGATAGAATGCTTCATTTATCAGGCGCATTCCTACTTCTTCCTGAATATCGCTATTTAACTAGAGGATTTGAATACATCGACTCGTTTAATATGAATACTCACAAAGCATTACAGATGAACTTTGACTGCTCTCCAATGTGGTAAGCATTTCTACAATACTAAATGTAGTTTGAGTACCATTATTAAGCAAAGTGATTGTATCATACAGTCAAGATATCTTTCCTATTTTAAAATTATATAGCTGAACCAAACATGTGGTATGTATAATTGTATAGTGCTAAGAATTATATTTACTAACAGATAATATTGATATCACCAACAGTCTTGCTTAATTTTTCAAAAACCAAACTTGCAGGTTCAGAAATGGAAAAAAATACTTGAAATATTTTGAAGTCGATCCAGTCTATCTAAAACATGATCAAACTTCTGCAACCGATTACCGAGTAATAATTTTTAGTAAACCGACCATTCCGATGGGTATTTGTATCTGTGGTGAAATGCCATCTAGCCATTATTCATTTTGAATTAACATGAGATTAGTTAAAGGCTTATTATTTGAAAGGAATATAAATTGCCATTTTGCAAATTTCAAACTGAGATTTTTCTTTGTTATTAATATTGAGACAAAATACTCTTCTACATGGAAGGAAACTATTTATGTTGACAATACTTTCAGCATCTTCAAATAGCTCTTGGGAGAAGGTTTAGGTCGTTAAAAATATGGTTCGTACTGCGTAACATTGGAATTACTGGTTTACAGCAACATCTGAGGAAAGTAATGCGTGTGGACTTCATTTTTTTCTCAATATTCTGAATTTGTTAGCATATTTTCTTGCAAAATGTCATTTCCTTTAAATTAATCACCATCAGTCCTAAACTTATAGATGATTGACCTCGCACAGCACTTCGAGTTCCTGATACAAAATGATCCTTTACTTGAACTGTTTGTTCCACGAGCATGGGGACTTGTGTGTTTTCGAATGAAGGTATGCTTTAATTAATCAAAAAGTTCAGCAACAGCCAGTACTACACGTGATGATCTCTATCATTTCTTACTTGCAAATTGTAATTGAAAACAACTCCACCTACAGAACTCTACTAACGAGATGAATGAAGAGTTGAATAGCAAAATTAATCTCGATCGTCGCATTCATATCGTAGCATCCTCAGTACATGGTGTATACTTCCTTCGTTTCGTAGCATGCAGCACACTGACGAATCACGACGATGTACGTCAAGCATACCAAATCATCCACAACTATGCTGAGGAAATACGGAAAAGTTAATCGTACACGAAAACTCTAACCTAGCAATTGAAATAGTACTTACCACTATCATACTATGCTATTTCATTCTCAAATTGTCAATTGAATATTCATTTCGTTTTGTCTAATTGCCTGTAAAAGTTCCTCACCAATTATCATACTCACTGACAAAATAACTGCAAATATGAATGAATGATTAACTTGAATTTCAAGCATACCAACCCAATTCAGAAGTTCTCAAGAACGAAGAAAACACAGCAAACTATATCCGAGTCCACCTAGTTAAAAACACCCCATCTTTATCATTTTCGCACCACCATAAAGTCAGCAAATCAGTTAAACCAAGCAACGTAATTTTTATTCAAAGCAATAACAAACATTTTACTGTAAAAATATTCAAATCATCTTTTTCAGCAAAGCGTTTATTTGATCTTCACGATTGCCGAAATCACCGCCTTCAACAAAATGATTTGTTTTCTTTGTCCACCCTCCTGTTGGATTATTAAGTTTGAAAGGCCACAAAAAATTCGTTGCCTGTTTGAAATTACTACCCACATTGTAGATATGGTGAACAAGATCTTCCATACATATTATATTCAGTTTCCCTGAAATTGCTATTAAATTTGAAAAATCTTTAAAAAAGTGATTTCTGCTACATTACGACTCAGCTACATTCAAAAACACATAACTAATAATTTGTTTTGTATAGCTTTTCATTACACTGCCGACTCATGTAGAGTCTGAAAGGCGAAATTGAGTAATATTTCAAGCATCCATAAATTATGTTGAGAAATATTACTGAAATGACAAACCTAACGAATTTTCGATTATGGAATTATCCGTTATAGGGACACGACGACCATTTACTTTGGCGTAACCACGCTTGTATACTAAGTCATGAACAGTTCTAAGGCTTGGATATCCCCAAGCGACGTATGGTTCCACGATTCGCAACATTTGGAGAGTGGCCTTGTTTAGTTTTATAAATATTCCATTGTTTATTTGGCGTAGACGCAGAAGTTGGAGAACTTTGCGCGGACGTGGATGCATCTGGTTAACACCGCGAATTCGGATCACGAACCCAAGACGTGGTTCATCAGGAACATAAAAGTTACCTGCTTTTCTAGCTTCACGCTTTAATCGCAATTCTTCCCGTACACGAAACCTGTGCTTCCTCACATATGTTTCAGCACGTTTGAAAATATCATGCTCTTTTCGCTTTGCTAGCTAAAAAAATTAGTAACAATTTACATTAACAACTTTCGGTGACATACTACTAAATATATCACTTAATGACGAAAAAATTAACTTATCAAACACATACCTTAGCAGCCTTTGCTTTTTTAACTTGTGCCTTGGCTACCCGATCGGCCCGAAGCTTTCTTCGTTTGAGTATTGTTTCAGGCACAGTTGGAAGTTTCTTCTCCCTAATATGGAAAAGTGAGAGATACCATAGAGCATGACAATGATAAAATACTACATCATAATAAAGTGTGAAAGGTGCATGTAACCAAATTAAGCACGTTAAAAAGAACAATGGAGATGAATGCACAAGCTAGAAGCGCTGCACTTGAGTTCTTTTCTCTATAAGTTCCAGTGATCATCACTTGCAACACAACGCCAATAATTTTTTAAAATTGTCATTTTACCTCTTCCTATTTTTCACCATTGTAAATTGAAAAGTGACCATACTAACAATTATTTTCAGTAGCAAAGAAAAAAGTACTTACGTAGTAGTTTTGACCATTCTGCTCAATCTATCCTAATATTAACAGAAAATAACGAAACACTTCACGTCGTTCCACACAAATCCCACTTCCCAAAAATTAACACGACACAATATCACAATTTGGAAAGATTATGGTGTACGACAGGGTCATTGTGCAACTGTTGTTCCAAATTAAGTCGCCATTGAGTTGCAAAAAAATTGATAATGAGTTAATAAGTTATACTTTGTAGTAAATGTATATTTTAGTGTTTGTAAATGCAGAAGAGGCGCGATAGAAGCAATAGAAAGTATACTTTTTTTGTTAGCTACTCAGCAGTTATCTTTAAAACAACTTTTAACAAACAAAATTAATGCGAGACTTCCTCATGTTAAACATCAATTTGCGCATAAAATATCAGAAAACTGTTTCGGATAATATTTAATTCAAAATTTGTTCAATATTTAATTTCCGATTTAGGTCTTGTTTATTAAGTATTTACAATCAAAGTGAAGTTTGTTTTGTCCCAAACAATAAACTGATTATTTGCTGAATTGTTTCTATTCAAAAAGTCTTAGAATAAGCTGAATCATAACTGGAAGTATTATATCTTTAATATCTGCTCCCATGAGCATATTACATAAATATATTACACTAATTTGTATTAACGAATTTTGAATATATTAATTTACATGAGATAAGTTTATTACTGAGCAGATAATATCAATGATATCAGTTGTAAATTAAGCAGTTTCAGTGATATAATGTGGAGCAAAAAAATGTGATGGCTGTGAGAAGAATGAGGATGAAACAAACACATGGTAAATTATATTTGCAATATTAAAATGAATAATTTGAAAGAGCGCCGATGAGATGTGTACAACAACGCATGCCTGACTGTCTGTCTAATCGATGCAATTGCCCAGTAGACGACCGTCAGGAGCGTGAAGAAAGCATCGAGGCATTGCTGTGAGTGCTGGCATTTTCTGAGTAGTAGGTAGTGATGTGGTGATAGTTGTAGTAGTGATGATGTTAACAATAATAATGATGATAACAAGCATGTCGATAACGATGTGTGTAGTGATACTGGCCACTTCATCATTCACATCAATGTGATGTGTTGTACGACACGTACGCGCACTTGATGACGTATCACTTTAACAGCGTCATATTGAGCACAGTTAGATTAGCTAGTATTCATTCTATTTCTTTTCCTCTTAGTGCATTTTTTTGCTTCCCTTACTTACGTGTCAGCAAAATCAATCATACAGTAATGCGTATATAAATGCAAATATAATTCATAATTTAATTCATTGGAAGTAATGCGATAATATGTAATTTTTTTGAATTACATTATCGTATATGGGATTACAAGTAGAGAAATCAAGCAGTACTGACTTATTGGGTGTTTATGGTAAGATTTTTGTATAAGTGATTTGTAACTTCGATTTATACAGTGTCATGTTTTTGATAAATTAGGGCATTAAAATATTGACTTGTTGAAGATGACTAATGTATTTGTTAGACTCTAATTTTGCTCTGCTATAAACTGTTTGCAACTATACAACTGTGGTAGATAGCGTTCCTTACCAATTATGTTATTCTGTTTTTGTTTGCCTTTTTTGGAAGAAAGTAAATTTTTGAAAAGATACTGGTGAGTTTGGAAATGAGTTAGATCATTTCTGAGTTGATAACCTTTCTTCATTAAAATAAGAAAGTGTTCGATTTCATGTTTCTCGTCTACATTTGTTATTGACAGGCACAGAAGAAGGCTGCAAAAGTGAAGGTCATTCATTCAATTATTTGTTTGCATGGGATGCATCGCTTTGTCCAGTATTTCACGCAATTGCGATGATTTCTTACTCTGTCGTTATTTGCGTGCATTGTATAATAATGCTTAATATAAATCTTTGTACTTATTATTATCAAAAGAATTCTCTCTAAGACCACTCTTTGCAGTATTGACCTAAATTTTATTAATTTCGTTCATGTTTGGTGCTCATGATAAACGAGTAGCAACTCGATTTTTTAATGCGTACGGACAGAGAATGATTATTGAAGAAGCAAAATATATATACTAAATCTAATACTGATGAGTTTCTTCCATTTGCTGTGCTGCGTTAATGTTCTGCAACATGGTAAAAGAATAAGTAGCATAAATGTAGCAACTGCAATGCATAAGAAAACATACATGAATGTTTTTGTAACTTAAAGTATAGATTGTAATACTTTGCTATACATAATGTATTTGTATATATATATATATATATATATAT